>JBAMJV010003923.1:0-205000 GCA_037951105.1 Echinarachnius parma | reverse complement strand
GCGGACAATCTCAGTTATCCGTATACCGTATTATGTTTTTAATTCAATTCAATTCATGTTCTTTTATTACATGCATGTTTCGCAGTCATCAGGCTGAATTTTACGTAATAAATTTTTATTATTATTTTCCGGAAACGCTTTATCGAAAACCATCGCACGTTTGAAACTGGCTTATGAAAAAGCTATACTGTAGACTGAAAAATCACTCTCTGTTCCGACGATTGCTCCACCAAGACTGCGTCTAGGCTCACGGATCGTCTCCATCAAGTATAGACCAATCCGGTTTCAAGCTATATACGTCTGTCATAACTGGGGGGCTCCAAGCATGTCTAGCATGCTGAACAAAGGTCACTGATTGTTTAGGAGACAATAATACACCTGACACATTGCATAACTGTTAAAACCTATTCAAATTATCTTTTGTTGTACTCTTGGAAGCCCCCCAGTTATGGCCCTATAGACTTGAAACGGGATTCATCTATACAGTATAGGAAGTCACATCTATCAAAATATATCCATTTATGGTTGGTAATGTCTGACTTATAAAAAACATAAAAAGGCAAGTGATGTTTATTATTATTATTATTATTATTAATCCTATGTATGAGTTTATATAAGTGAGATGAGGGGGAATGTTGGGGTGGGAAGTTGGACGAAAAATGTAAATATAACGGAGAAAAAATCTGAGCGCGAAATGAGATAAATGTGTTAGAACATTGTGATGGTCGCCGGGGACCAGTGTATGTCGGAAAGAGAAAGAGTTAGAGAGAATAAGAAAAGGATAGGGAGATTGTTCAATATTAACGTTTCAATACAAAAAGAGAATATCTATTACATGATGAAGAATGGCGAGAACGGGAGAGGGCGTTAGGTCAGGACAAGAGTAACGAAGTCATATTAGTAGTATATAGGAAGAAATTGAGAAGGAGGAATATACATGGAAAATGAAATCAATGCTTCGGTTTGTGAAAGAAGAGACAAATTGAAAAGTGAGCCATGAGGAGTGCATGCTGGAGAGAAAGGAAAAAAAGGAAGCAGAAATTGAAGAAGAAAAAAAGATGAATCAAAGATGTTGAACTTAAAAATTGAGGTGTGGGGGTACGGATGGGGCGAATTGGATGTATATAGAGTAAATGTGGTTTATAGAATGAATTTGATGGAGACACCGGGGAGTGAATAACGCGGGGATGAAGAATACGAAAATGGAGAGTGGTATATAGAGAAATTCCCCGTCGGATTATGCCACTCCGTAGCCATGGCAACTGGATATAGAAGCAATTTACGAATGCCATCACTTAGGCGCCATACGAACCAGTGAGCGATGCCTTCGTTCCTAACATCGTCTGCGCTTTCATTATGATAATTGCCCGCGGGTCTACTATACAGCTCGCGCAGTGGATGGTGGTATTTGGCTGGCTTTCTTAATATCCAAAAAAAAAAAAGAAGAGATAATGATGCAATTCTCTCGTTTCTACTCGACCGAGTTATTAGAAAAATGAAAGTGTAACCGCATATAGCAATAATATGATACCAGTAAGATTTGTAGTGAGCATATTATGTTGCATTAATGTCAACCTGACTGCTTGTCATTCTGTATACAGATGTGGATGACGTCATGCTATATATATTATTTATAGTTTATTATATTATCCCCCTCTGCGCTGCATCCTAATATTAGAAAATAATATAAATAATTCTTTACCTCTTTTTAATGTGCAATATTTAAACAATAAACACCAATTTACACATAATACAATGTAAACATAATGTTGAATGTGTAATCCTTTATTTATTTAGATCAAATAAATTCGTATTTATGGAAGACATATTATATGCAATATGACTATACCCTCTCTTCCCCTCTCTCCTGATATCAACATTATATTATAATAAGTATAATTTATAATGTAAACATTCAATATACCAAAGACGAAATTAGAAATATACTATTATGAGAATATGCTCAAGTTATTATTCACGTCGCATTTTCATGTGTTTTGGTGCTGGTTTTGTGTTCTGAATTCTGATTTCTTTTTCCTTTTAATCTGCTCAGTTTGTTCTGTTTCTTCTTGGAAGATTCATGGACTATTGTTTTAAACTTATTTCCTATATGATTTAATGTATTATTTCTTGTCATGTTCATTACGTATTGTTTTACTTTTATTTTAAATTTGATTTCATTTTTAATTTCAATTTTGACTGTCTGATTTTCAACGTAACTTGATCGTCATTGACGAGTGCATGTGTTTTTGTTTTTGTTTGTTCTTTTTTATTTCTCCAGCAGGGCTAAAAAGGGGAAAAAAGAGAAAAACGATAAAGATGATGATGAGGACAGGTAGTAACAAGGATGAAAAGAATCACAACTACTCTTTATAGCCGAAGACCATTGCACTAACAGCTCCACATGCTATAGCTAGACATTAACATAGTCAGTTTAGAAAGAATATCAATGGCTAACGATATAGATTCACACTCACACATTTCAGATGAAGGTATAGCTAGAGAAGGTTTCATTAAGAAAAAAACATAATAAATTCATATATCAGTAGCTAACGGTTCATAAAGGTTTCATTAACAAAATTAATAGATTTACATATCAGTAGCTAACGATAAATTCAACACTTACACATTTCAGATCAAGTTATAGCTAGAGAGGATTTCATTTTTAAAAACCCATAATAGATTTACACATCAGTAGCTAACGATAGATTGAAAACTATCACATTATCAGATCAAAGTATAGCTAGAAAATGTTTTATTCAGAAAAAATAATAGATTTACATATCAGTAGCTAACGATAGATTCAACACTAACACATTTCAGATCAAAGTATAGCTAGAGCAGGTTTCATTAAGAAAAAATAATAGATTTACACATCAGTAGCTGACGATAGATTCAAAACTAACACATTTCAGATCAAGGTATCACTAGATAAAGACGGTTTATATAAGTAAACATAATATATGTAAACACGGGCGTAGCGACTTACGTAATACCTATTCATCTGGGGGGGGGGGGGGGGGGTGAATGAATAGATCATCCCCCCAGTTGAATGGGTATCAATGACATGTCTACGCCCGTGTATGTAAACATAAGTTTGACGAAAATTCTTACTGCATTTAGAGTGGTACAAATACACGAACCCTTTTGTAAAACGATAGTATATTTTGTACCTTATAATATGCATAATTTATGATTTTCTGCAAAATATTTACTAATCGATTTGCAGTTATCCACACAGTCAAACAGTTATCACGATACTTGAGAAAAACATAAATATTTTGCTATATTCAAAGAATGTATTAATAGAGTAATTGCGAGCTTTAATTAATTACACGATGATGTTAAATATTGGAATTTAATATACAAAAAAGTAATATAATTAAGAAATTATTATTGCACTACCATAATTTAAAATACATATAGAAATGTATAGCACATTTAGAGTAAGCACGTCACTCATATTTATAACTACATTCATTTTGAGTCTCTTTGAAACATGAAATTAAGTTGTTGTTGATAGTCTCTTACAAGTTCAGTTTACGGTAATAATATGTTTAAGTTTAAGTAGTTACTACTACTAGATTGATATATTTATGACAAACCTTATGTAGTAATAGTCGTCGTCATGATTAGTGATATAACTAATGAACTAACAATTTTAATTAACAAATTAATTAATTCATCACATTTCATGTGTACTTCATTAACATTTGAGATTATAGATTATAGTAGCCATTACGTCTCATTGACTCATTATAGTACACCTCATGAAGTAGTATTAGACTAACTTGTTAACAAATCTCATTTAGTGATTTTAGATTGATATAATGATTAGTCTAATTTAGTTATCATAAAAAATCACAATAAAACTTTTCACTTATTATAACGTATACAGTCTTTATTGTCTGTGAGGTCGTGAGAAAAAATCAAACAAAACATATTGTGGCTAAGTAAAAGCGATTACAAAAAAAAAATCATATAAAAAAAAAAAGATAGAATGTCGACATAACGTGTGTCATAACTACGTAGATCATTTCTGAAGTTAGATAATTATACTAAATCGATTAGAAATAAGCGTTCAAAATTGCACAATATCCCCGTTTTTATAACGGGCATTCCTCAGAGAAGAAAAGCGGCTTTATTTCAGGGCCTTTAGGCTACATCAGGTGGCTCTCTGAAAGAGTGCATATTTATAGTGTAACATTTGAAGCGTTTTCACTATAGTCAGATACGAGTACATACCAGGCTTGGTACATACTCACATATGCACACACTCACACAGACAAACATACGCACACAGACATATAGACATTGTATGTTCACACACACATAATTATGTATACACACTCAGACAAACGTACACACGCATACGCGAATACATACACACACGCACACACACTAACAGACAGACATGCACATTCCATGCACATACATTAACATACAGGTAGTAATTATGTGCACGCTCGCAATCACAGACTCATCAAACATGTATATTATCAAACATGGAGAATATTACGCATGTATATGCACACGCACGCTCACCATACCCAAAATATGAAATATTACAAGCAAAAGGCCTCCGTATGTTTTTTTTCCATCTTCTGAGTGAATTAGACATCTCTAGTCAGAATACTCATCATGATTTATTAACAAATGCAGAGTGTTGAATAATTAAATAGGCACTCAGACTTCGAATCTTCTTTTTCATTCATTCATTTTACGATTAGATGGTGGTTATAACATTGATATTACAAACTTGTCTAAATCAAACTACTTGTTTTATTATTACTGACGAGCACATTAGTTGATCATGTTGATGTAGACATTACATGATGGTTTACACGTAATAATACGGGAGGGTTAGTTAGTGCAGAAATGTGTCTTTCCACCTCTCTAGGTAGTGGTAGTCATTTAGCGACCTAATTTCACGTTTTTAAAATTTTTTAGATTTACTTATTTATATTCATAACATGTTTATATCAAATCATGGGGAATGATTAAGTACATCAGTAAATATACACAAATGCAGTATAAATTATAGTTGCCTGCGTAGTTTATAATCGGGTAAAACGCATCATGACTAACAAGTAACAATGTTTAACTAACATCTAATTATTATCAGAGTATGTAAGTAATACATTAGTTAGCATCAGATCTTTCTCATATCGCCTTCATTGTCAATGTCCCTTTAACATCGGTCTGATGAGAAGCAGAAGGGCGTTAAGTAGTGCTCTAGTTACATTGAGTTACGCATATCATACGGTATAGGTCTGGGTGTTTTCTATATGACGCCGAATTTCGAAAGACTTATAATTTTCGGAATATTTGTCAAAATTAAATAAAAACTAATTAATTTTGGTTATACTGCAAAGCTCACAAATTTCAAACATGATCATCTCCGAAGAACAAAATAGTGACTTAGCACCCTTCTCTTTCTCAACCGACGCCTTTGTCCAATTCGTATTCCTCTCATCACACTAACATGAATTTCATTCTAATCCTTATATGGCTATAACGAGGTTTATGTAAACCATAGTTTAAAACTATGAAACGCTGTTTGTAAAAAAAAAATGGAGAACGAATTTAGATTTTTCACTTTTTAACCATTTTAAAGCAACACATTTGCGAAAGACACCAACTAGAGGTTTTATGTTCTCGGATGGTGAATTTTATTTGGTGCCGCTGGTAGCAAGCACCATCGGCCGTATCATTAGAAATTAGCTAATGTGATATAAATTTTTGCTTGTCTACAAGAGGCACTTCATAGTTTTAAGTCATAGTTTCAACCATAGTTTACATTTACTTCATTTGTGAATTCAAGCCGATGAGAACACTTTGGGTATAAGAATACTGTGTTGTTATTTTACTCATATAAACTAGCAAATATGTTAAAACATAATAAAACAATCCTAACACTAACACTCGTTTTATCCCGAATCCTAAACCTCACCCTAACAATAAACGTAACAATTTAATAAACGTAACGTTTACTTATACGATATATAGCCTACAAATAGCAAATATAGTGTAACCCTAACCAAAACTCTAACACTAACACCTTTTGTTATCCCTTATTCTATACCTCAACCCAACTATAACCTCAACGTTTACTAATACGATTTAATCAAACTCGCATAATTATATAGTCGAACCCTTATCCAAACTCTAAAGCCCTCCGCACACAGAGCCGACTCGACCCGATCCGACTGGTTTCCACTCGAATCTACTCAGTATGCGTTGCCTCAGGGGGGCGTTGCATAAAACTCAAAGTTGCGTTTGATTTTGCGTTTGATCGAAAGCAAAATCAAACGCAACTTGCGTTTGATCGCAATTGACCATTGCATAAACATCCGGATCAAACGCAACTTTGCGTCTGATCCATAACATAATTTGACTTGCGTTTGATTTCAAGCTCAACTCTTTATGCAACGGAGTTGCGTTTAAACGCAAAGTTGCCTTTGATTTTTGGTGACTTGCGTCAAAAATCAAACGTAGCTTTGCGTTTTGAGTTTTATGCAACGCCTCCCTGGACTCCGGTTTTGCCATTCAAGAGCCAGTCGGAGGTCATCCGAGGCTGACTGAGCGAAACCGACTTTAAGCCCGGCGCAGACAGAGCCGACTCGACCCGATCCGACTGGTTTTCAGTCAGGCTAGAGTCAGTTTCGCTAAGTCGGAGCCGAACCAACGTGTTGAATCGGCCTCGAATGACCTCCGACTGGCACTTGACTGGCAAAACCGGAGTCCAGGGAGGACTGAGGAAATGACTGAGGCAGCGCATATTGAGTCAATCAGGCTGAAAACCAGTCGGATCGGGTCGAGTTGGCTCTGTCTGCGCCGGGCATTAGACTGACTGAAAACCAGTCGGATCGGGTCGAGTCGGCTCATGTGTGCGGAGGGCTTTAGACTAACCCTCTTACAAACCCTGATCCTAAACCTCAACCTAACCATAACCCCGATGATTACTAACACGATAACGTGGTGATGAAACACAGGAGCCAATTCCTCCTGATCGATTGTCGCGTTGATGGTAACCATGGTAACAACCGTATTATTCATGTACCCCAGCCCGAGATGCGTAGGCCTACACGTATTTCGCACCCGTTCATCAACGGATTCAGGCCCGTATATTAATAAAACTATACACTAGTTTAGTTTCCATTATCATGATTATAAGTCTCTTGAAATCACAAGTCGAAGCATAAAACAAGATATTAATATTGTTGCCAGCTAGGGTTATTTTAGTTGGTAACAAATGAATATAAACAATCTTGAATAATAGGCCAGAATAGGTTGAAACTAAGCTGGTGCATGGTTTTATGAATACGGGCCGAGTACTTGTTAGTACCTTTCTGGTTTTAATGTTTGTGTCATTCTTTAAATTCTTCCCAGTGTAATGAATGTGTCACAACAGGTAGGTATCGGAAATAAGAGATTCCCAATAACAAATAAAATTCAATGTAGGATTAAAAAATCAACAAACGTATAGATCACATTTACTTAGTTATCATATGTATGTCATTGTGGTTAGTGTTTATATAAGTATTAGTTCATTGTAGTAATTAATTCTTTCATTCAATTTTAATAAATTTGTTAATGATTGATTGATTGATTGATTGATTGATTGATTGATTGACTCATTGATTCATTCAATCGTTCATTAATTAATTAATTAATTAATTAATTCATTCATTCATTCATTCATTCATTCATTCATTCATTCATTCATTCATTCATTCATTCATTCATTCATTCATTCATTCATTCATTCATTCATTCATTCATTCATTCATTCATTCATTTATTATTTCATTCATTCATTAATAAACTAGCTAATCATTCATTTATTCAATCAATCAATATCTGTTCTCTATCCACCCACAGCTCAAAGAAAAAAGCGTTCCTACGGTACACCGTGTTCGACCGATCCAGCGGTGCGTACACCAAGTGGCTCTTCGTCATCACAGCCGCCGTGCTCTACAACTGGTTCCTCATCATAGCGCGGGCGACCTTTGTCGAACTGCAGACCAAATACAGTACGGTGTGGTTCGTGCTGGACTACGTCGCGGACTTCGTCTACATCCTCGACATCATCGTGCAGCTCAGAACGGGTATGTATTCACCACCATTGTTTTAGAAGCATTCCTCATATTCTCACTGGTGTAGATATGTCAGTGAAACATATTGTTCAGGGGGTGATTATCTTCTTCTTTTGTTGGTATTAATTATGAAGAAATACATTTTGTGAAAGCGTTAATTGTTCCGCTCCTCCGAACCAAGTGTTCTATTCATTTACTTTCTTTGTTTCAATTTTCGTTCATTTCTTCAGCAAACACTAAATAAATCTACCATTCATCTAATGCTGTTGAGCATAACAACAAACAGCATGAGTACATTTACCTATCCATTGAATATATTGTCGACTTAGTTTTCAAAGCCTTCATACGTAATTACTAATATCCTAGAAATTGATAAAAAAGGACCTAGACAATGTTCTAGTCAAAGACCCAAGTAAAGTTATCATATTGGAGGATAATTGTCGCACATATAGGTCGTAGTGAATCAGATTCCCCTCTTAGCATGCTTAGAAACAAGATAATCGAGCGTTTGTGATAGCGAAATAAATATGTTCCTTAATAAACAACATTCCGAATATCATTGCATTCAATTTTTTCTTCACGTTACTGTTACGGAAATCAACATTCCGAATATCATTGCATTCATGTATTAAAATGACTAATATCGATTCTCTTTTATTTCCAAACAAGGATATCTGGAGCAAGGTCTGTTGGTTTTCGATTCCAAGAAACTGCGACTCAATTACATGAACGCTCGAAGGGTGACGTTCCTCCTGGACATGGCGTCTATAATACCATTGGACCTGCTCTATATCCCCTTCGGAACCATCTACACGATCGTGCGCATTCCACGACTCTTGCGGTTCCCGAGGGCTTTCGAGTTCTTCGAGCGAACCGAGACGGTGACGAACTACCCGAACATATTTCGCGTCATCAACCTCGTCATCTACATCATCATCATCATCCACTTGAACGCGTGTTTCTACTTCTCGATTTCCAAGGCCATCGGGCTGGGCTCGGATGGATGGGTGTACGACGACAAATTCAGCTTGGTCGTGGACAATAAAACCGTCGCTGAGGACTCGCTTACCAGGAGATACATCTACAGTCTCTACTGGTCGACGCTGACGTTGACCACGATCGGCGAAACGCCCAAACCTGAAACCGATATAGAGCACCTTTTTGTCGTGGTCGACTTTCTTGTCGGTGTGCTCATCTTCGCCACCATTGTCGGTAATGTCGGCTCCATGATCAGTCACATGAACGCCAGCAAGGCCGACTTCCAGAACCGCATCGACGGCGTCAAGCACTATATGAGCCTCCGTAAGGTGAGCAAGGAACTGGAGAGGCGAATCATCAAGTGGTTCGACTACATCTGGTCCAACAAGAAGACACTCGACGAGGAAGCCATCTTGAATACGCTCCCAGAGAAACTTCGTGCTGAAATCGCTATCCATGTACACATGGACACGCTACGACGGGTCACCATATTCTCTGACTGCGAGCCGGGACTACTTGTCGAGCTTGTTTTGAAGCTCAAACCTCAGGTCTTTAGCCCCGGCGACTATGTGTGTCGCAAGGGGGACATCGGTCGCGAGATGTACATTGTGAAACAGGGTAAGCTGCAGGTGGTCGGAGAGGATGGAAAGACTGTTTACGCCACGCTTAGCGATGGCAGCTACTTTGGGGAGATCAGCATCCTAAATGTGCCTGGGAGTCTCTCGGGCAACCGCCGGACTGCCAATGTGCGGAGCGTCGGTTATTCCGACGTCTTCTGCCTCTCTAAGGACGATCTGCTCGACGCGCTCAAGGAATACCCCGAAGCGCGCGTGATCCTTGAGGAACGAGGGCGCACTATCCTGATGAAGGACGGACTGATCGATGAGGAGGCGGCCAAACGGGGAGGGCGCTCTGCAGAGGAGATCGAACATCTCGAGAAGCTTGACAGGATCGATGGCAACCTGTCGCACCTGCAGACGCGCTTCTCCCGGCTGCTGCAGGAGTACAGCAACTCGCAGATGAAGCTGAAGCAGCGGTTGACACGACTCGAGAAGAAGATGAAGGGGGTCCGCGGCTCCCAATCAAACAACGAAGCGACCCCGAGGTCTGGTTTGGATACCGAAATGGACACGAACAAGGGCTACATGTCGTGATGATCGAGTTTCAACTAAAACTGAAATGTTTATTGAACTTTAACGAATTACAAGTGAAAACGAACTCCTTGTTGATAATGTTAACTTACTTTATCTCGGGACTCATCCTTGATTTAAGTCCATACGTATTTCTACGAACATTCAAAATGCCTTTAGTCGAACAATATACATTGTATTTGTTCCACAAAAACATCTGCATTGCCCTTTTGTATTAATGATAGTGTTTATTTTACTTCCTCTAGAACAAAATGAAAGAACTAACTTGATCAAAGGGAAATCCTTCGTGGACAAACAGTGTATATAACCCTATACACTAGGGTAAAACTAGGTTGATATAGTCAATTTGATCAAAATTATAATAAAAATGCAAGCAATCGACTATTATTTTGTATTTCCTGGAATGAACAACTGAATGTCTACATTAACTTGAAGTAGTTGTTATTTTAACTATATCGATACACGAATTTGCATAAACTTTCCACATTCATAAATATGTATGTTATCCTATCATGTGTGTGTGTCGATTAAGCACAATCTGTATTTAAAAGTTGAAGTGATGACAACTAATTGGAAAGAAAATAGTAACGAAACTCGTACTTTCACGATTTCGAGGCTGACAAGTTGCTTGATTTTGTGTTTATAACATCGTGTGTACTTTGTACAGAGAAAAGTAGTTTTGATACAGCGCATTTTCTATCTATCTTTGCTAGTTGATCTAGTGTAAAATCATATATCAATTATGAAATTCGACTGTGTTTTATTAATGCATTTTAAGGTACTTGTTTAAAATATCAATTCAGTAAGTGGGTAGGATAAAGACACGCCTTGTTCAATAGCATGGTTGATGACCCAATTAAATGTCTCTGAGTGGGTAGATCCGACGCCATATTGCCTCTATGACGAACATCATGATCGTTGAGATAAGATGTTTGTCTACTGAGTACTGGCTATTTTTGTTCACCGGTGACGATAAACGAGAGTAGTGTCCATTTTGTATTCCTATTCATTTTAAAGGGATCTAGTAACTTTGCTGACATGTGCAAAAAGTGATCAATGTTTGATTCTATGTATATCGTTGTTATCTGATATGTCCACTGGGTATTGTGTGAAAATTTCAAGTTAAATGGACGTTATATGGCCGAGTAATGAGCCAAAATGCAAAGTGATATTCACTAACTCATCGCACTGACTTGGTACACGGTTACGACAATCCAGTGGATAGTTTAACATCTGAACACTTCAATCGTAAACATCATTTTAACGAAAGGGGAAATCAAACGAAACCTGTCCCATGCGTCTATTGTTTATAGATATATTAAAACGAATACAACAAGGTATGAGGAAACCACTAGGATTCCAATTGGATCTTTGAGGATTTAAACAATGTTACTACATCCCTTTAATTGATTACGTGTATGATTTCTTGTATGTTTGTCTGGAAAATCGTGTTACTTACCATATGCTCATTGCCTTCCATTTCTGGTGAAAGCCAATGGGGAAATCAAATCGAACAATTTTTCAGAACAAAATTAACAAATTTGAATTAACTTTCCTTCTCTCGTCCAAAGATATGCAAGGGAACAGTGTATACGAATGAAACAAAATTATAAGTGTATCATTGTTTGTATATGTTATAATTCTTGACTCAAACAAATTTAGATGTGTATTTGTGTGATATCAATATGATGATACCATACTTTAATTGTGTGTTCAATATGCTACGAAATCGTGTGCCTGATCATTTCAAGTCAAGTTGTATATCATTCAAAGAGTGAGAACTTATATAACTAAATGTATGCGAACTTAAAGAACAAATCGGTGGTACTATCACAGTTTCATTTATAGTCTCTGTTTGAAACGGTGTAAAATGTATTTTACAGGACAAATCGCTGGTATTATCGCAGTTTTATTTCAATAGTCTATGTTTGAAACGGTGTGAAATTAATTTTGATTAACACATCGTTGGTACTATGTATCACACTTTCATTTCAACAGTTTGTGTTTTAAACAGTGTGAAATTGGTTATACAGAACAAATTGTTGGTACTATTACAGATTTTTCAACAGTCTATGTTTGAACTGGTGTGAACTGCATTTTACAGAACAAATCGTTGGGTACAATCTCAATTTATGTCAATAGTCTATGTTTGAAACGATGTGAAATGTGTTCTACAGAAGAAATCGTTTGGTACTATGGCGGTTTTATTTCAATAGTCTATGTTTGAAACGATGTGAAGTGTGTTCTACAGAACCAATCGTTCGTACTCATGTATCACAGCTTTATTTCAATAGTCTATGTTTGAAAAGGAGTGAAATGTATCATACAGAACAAATCGCTGGTACTCTCACTGTTTTATAATCAATAGTTTAAAGAAATGGTCGAACTGGTGTGAAATGCATTTTACAGAACAAATCGCTGGGTACAACCACAGTTTATGTCAATAGTCTATTTATTTATTTATTTATTTGTTTTATTTATTTTATACTGCAGGGTAGGCCTGTTCAGTTATGCAAAACTGCTTTACAAAGTCTATGTTTGAAAGGATGTGAAAGGTGTTCTACAGATCAAATCGTTGGTACTATTGCAGTTTTTATTTCAACAGTTTGTGTTTGTGAAATGTATTTTCATTACCACAATGTAATGCGAGATCGACAGATAGTATATACCATGGGCGTCGATACTTACGTAATACCTATTCATCAGGGGGGGGGGGTGAATGAATAGATCATCCCCCTCTGATGAATGGGTATCAATGACAGATCGACGCCCATGGTATATACGTATTATGTGTATACAATCTGAATTACAAGGTACACTATTATAGGAACACTCTGTATTCGTGACACGAAACAAAAACACTCAACAACTAATTTTGAACACGAATTCGGTAAGAATGATTTGAAATGTATTTAAGAAGTAAACAATACTGCGTTACGTGCAGTGGAAAATAATTATAGATAATTTTAGTTAGGAATAAGAAAGGCAGAAAACAACAAAAGACAGCACATGGATAAACGGATAATTACTGAAGTAACATTTAATTCCGAATCAAATTAAGTGGAATCAAATGAGGTATAATGAATAAAGAGAGCGAGGGAGAGTGGGACAGGGATGTGTGTGGGTATTTGTTGATTTAACATTATGTGGTTACAATCATTTTTTAGATAATAACAACAACAACAACAACAACAAAAGCACAGGCAAAACATCACAATTACTGAAGTAAAGTTTAACACACATTTAGTCCCGAATCAAACGAGTTGTATTCAAATGAATGAGAGAGGGTGGTAGGTGGTTGTTGGTATTAGAGTCCCTTTATAGTAAGAGTTGCGACATCTATTGTTCACAAAATGGATACAAAATGGCGAAAGGAATTTAAACCACTGAATGCTCAAAGAGGTTTAGTCATAGTTTAGCTCATTGTTAAACTCAACATTTCTGCGTGCAGTCACTTAAACCAGCTGTCGCCATTTTGTTTCCATTTGTGTACTCTAGTTGTCGTAACTCTCCTATAAAGGGACTCTAGTTGGTATTAGTTGACTTAACACTGCGGAGTTAAATTTTTGTTTTTATAATAAAAAGAAAACGCACGCATGAATTGATTAATACTGGGGTAACATTTAATGCTCATTCAATTCCACATCCAACGAGGTATATCATTGAGATAGCAAAAATAAAGAGAGCAAGGGAGAGAGAGAGAGAGGGGGGGGGGGGGGGGGCATAGAGAAGATGGGGTATAGGGAAAGGGGAGGAGGTGAGTTGGAAAGATGGGGAGAGGGGATGGAGGGGGTGCTGGATGGTAGCAACATGAGTGACAAACACCAGTTTCAGATCGCATCACCGCACTACAACCGAATATTCAAGAAAAATGTCTGCCCGTATAATATGCGTCAGCTAAAACGTGCTCATGAGGATTACAAAATTGATTAAATTGCGAGTGGGTATAATTGAGTATATAGGTACAAGGTAAAATGCCTTTTTAGTCACTGCATCTAATTCAAAGTCGCGCTCTCTGGTGAAATATATAATTTTCCCTCTCGTATCACTTAGTCAATTAGAAGTGTGGGTATACGTTATTGCAACATGTTCCAGAACATCTACATTATGTATTCTCAAGGCTCAATACTCAATAAAAGAGCGCTTTGTAACCTGGATATGAATGCTTTATCTACGTAATTTACAAGTACAGGTTGTACCATTATTAGAGGGTATATCAACATGGATTTAAAAAATAGTTTTTTAACATGATTCGTTGCAAGAGAAGGGGTGCTATTCCATTGCCAGGTGTATATTTATGTGGTCAAAAAGAAAAATGAAAACGAAGAAGAAAGAAATACAAGCTAAAATAGACACACAATAGAACCGGTACATAAAGCAACCGATAATGTTATTACAAGGAACATGACTGGTAACAGTTATCTGTCATTTTTCCTTGTATAGCATTTTTATCATTGGAAATGTTAGCAAGCATTACAATTCATTCCACCTTTGCTTTTCTTATCTGAGTGTATCCATAGCAACGGAAAACCCAAACACTTGCATGTAGAGAGCGTATATATACTGTGTGTATATATTATTGCCTTACCGAAGAAGACTGACGTCACAAGCTTTTGTTATAGCTTGTAATTGTTCTAAATGACTTGTCATTTCATTCGAGCTTTTGGTTGTGAGTTGGAGATGGTAAATTTTCCCTTCCTAGCAACCGCTAGATCAGGGCTCCGTTGCAGAAAGAATTATTAACAGTTGTAAAGTTGCAATTAATTGCAAGTCAGAACATACAGTGCACAAATCTGATTGGTTCAAAAGTGCGTATCTTCTGACTTAATTGCAACTTTAGAATCGATTGTAACTCTTTCTGCCACGCGGCCCTGATCGCGAATTCATTGCTTGCCCGACATTGTTTAGAACCATTACCCATGGCAAAGGATAGATGTGACGTCACACTTAAGCACTCTTATGTGTAACATATAAGAGGAAGGGGTTGAATAATTGTAGACTATAGTAACACTTCTACTTCTACTTCTACTTGGGTACTCGACAGGGTCCATCAGTCAGGACGTAGAGTCGAGGGGAACCGGTGAGGTGTCCCATTAATTGCCGATTGAGGCAACTGCTCCCGCAAAGGCTCCTAGTGATGTAGAAGCCAAGATATTATTGGGGAGCGCATTCCATGCTGTTACAGTTTGTGGGAAGTAGGAGTTCTGGTAAAGCTGAGTTCGAGTATGTATATGCTTGAGCTTATGTGGGTGGTATTGTCTGGTGATGCTTGGGGCCATTGGTGTGAGGAGTTGGTCAGGTGTAATTGCTACCATGCCATTCTGAATTTTGTAGAGGAGGCTAAGGCAGGAGATGTGTCTGCGTCTTTCCAGTGTACTCCACTGTGATTGTATAGAGAGAAATTACTATTTGTCAGGAATTATCATCAGATTTTTATCTTATCTCCTTATGTGGTTTCAGGTTGACGAATTCATTCAGAACATAATTTTAGGTTTCTATAGTAATTCCAACACAGGTAGCAGTCACATCCCGCAATGTAATCATTGTGAACAATAGCTCAAGTATTACATTAAATCGATGAATATTACATTGTGCGTCATACCAAGAAAGCGTATAGAATTTTGACAAATTATAAATTTGCGAAGATGGTTTCCATTTCTTACGGTCATGCTCTGCCAGTTTATGCATGCTTAAACCTGTGTTAACGATTAGTGAATTTATTAACCTCGTAGATATGTTGAAAATCAGAACAAGGATTATATTATTAAGATCTCAGTTTTTTTCTTCAAATCTGAAAAAGCATACATATTGCGGATAGGATTTGTAGCCACGCCGCTTTGAATGTCTGGATTAAAGGAATATTTGGTTAGATGTGGAATCATTGTGTGAGGCGAGGATTACAAAAATGTAATGAACTTCTATTTTAGGTCACAATGATTCGGATAATTATAATGTATAATTCCGTTTAAATCATGAATTGCGTGATGTCTTCTTTTTTTAGTTGTGATATGACCAAGAACACACGCATGAAATAGTATCAGTGTGTTGCTTACAAAGTTGCCTTCAATAGTGTTTAAATTGGTTCTTAACGAGTAAAATATACATGAATGTATTCTGGCTATTTTTACTGTTCATTGTTTTTTATTTCCTACATAATATATTGTTGCAAATGATGTTGGATAAGTTTATGAGTTCAAATCGAGATACGTGAAAACTACATACAAAGTACGAACGCAAATTAGGGCCTCTGTAGGGCCTCTGTAGGGCCTCTGTAGGGCCTCTGTGAAAAACAGTGCTCCGATCACTGACAGAGCTACCCTACTGAAATAAAACGAATAAATAAATTTTAAAAAAATAAATTCGTAGAGAATGGGTTTGTATGTAGAAAAACAGAGATATGTTCCTGCTTTGTTCCGATTTCAATCGTTTTACTACTTTCCAGTATTTTGTTCGAATGGATGATATTCCAATTATCTGGATTTCTGTCTAAATATACGTACTACATAATTATAATGTATGCAGTACGGTAATATAAGTGTATACCTCCGAATATTGTCCATATACATCTTATTTCAAATTCCACATGTTTGGTTTAAAATCGATTTGAAGTTTAACGATTAACCGCTAGTTTGAAATGACGAAGTTTATAAACACGATATAATATTCTAAATCATATAGGTCTATAGTCTTTATCGTGAATAAATAAAAATTATATTAATTGAAAAAATATATGTTAAACGAAATGTCATGCCGTTATCTGTTATCGGTTTCTTCTTGCCTCTTTATCACTTTTTTTTTGTCAGAATGATTGTGAATGTCTTTTAGATCGGTTATAGAACAATGATTTGTTTTAAAGATCAAATGAAATAACTGGAGTAGGGTTGCTAATAAATGCTCTACATGAAAATGTTGCTATTCAATGTACTTGTGTTATTTGAACAATTATTAGTAATAAATACCTACAATTTCAACACTTCCGTTTACCTTGCTTTTTTCTTTATAATGAATCAATTTTTATTGATATTTAATTTCGAACAAAAACACAATTGTGCTAGTTTTTCATAATTATTAGCTCTCGTAATTTACGTGAGCCAATAATTATTGTAAACTAGCACAATTGTGTTTTTGTTTGAAATAAATATCAATAAAAATGCGTCCATTACTTGAGATTCATAAACGTGCAGAAAGAGTTACAATCGATTGTAAGTCAGAAAATATGCAAATTTGAACCAATCAGATTCGCGCGTTTCGTCACATGATCTGACTTACTATTAATTGTAACTGTACAATCGAGTGTAACTCTTTCTGCAACGGGGCCCAGGAGATGTATTCCACATGACATAGGTAGTGGGATAAATTTAGCACAGTGCTAAATAACCTTTTGGTTAAATTTAGCCTGGGTTAAATTTAACCCGTTGATGAGAACTCGGGCATAAAGGTTTGTTGTAATCTACGTAATTCATATCACATGACTGGTACATAACAATGTAGATTATACATGTAGATGACAACTTAAAAACCATCAACAAATGCAGAACAAATCGAGCTCCGTGATTCATTGGATGTTAATTTATTATACAAGAACGCCTTACAGATAATGAACTCCGTAGTGACTATAATGAATTACAAATTATTGTCAAATAAATGTTTGCATATTTCAGAATGTTTTCATTTTTTGTAAAGAAAAGTAAAAAAAAACTGCAACGTATAGTTGTAGACTAAATCGCCTTCCAATTAATATTCTTGGTTTCCCTTTTAAAGGGATTTAGTAAACATTGTTGATGCAAAAAGTGATGAATAGTTGATACAATGTATATTGTTGTTATCTGATATATGTCCACTGGGTATTGTGTTAAAATTTCAAGTTAAATGGGTGTCATATGGCCGAGTAATGATAGTGATAGTCGTCACGAACTCATTGTACAGACTGTGTATGCGGTTATGATTATTAACATCTGAACACTTCAATCGTATCTTTTTTAACGAAAGGGATATTCGAAAAACTGAAACCTGTCCCATGATTCTATTTTTAATACGAATACAACAAGGTATGAGAGAACCGTTAGATTTCCAATTGGATTTCGAGGATTTAAACAATGTTACTAGATCCCGTAGAGCACGATTGCAAATAACATATAAGAACATAAAGTTAAATGCGTATCAAATAAGTTTTTTCATTTCAGTTTCATTTTTATACGATAATAATAACAAGTATAATAATAATAATGATACAAATAATAATTAGATAATAATAATGATAATAGTAATAATAATAATTAGTAATTAAGGTCCATAATGAACCAATAATGCTCTTTGAACTCGGTCGATGTACCCTGTCATGTAGAACTCGCAATACCCACTAAATAACCTATGAACATATTCGCTATTTTATCCCCTGGATTTCTTGATGTTTGCAGATCAAAACCCCCTGTGCAGGTTCCAAGTGTGAGCGCCCCTAGTTACATAGACCTAAGCTTCTTTGCACCCTCAATTAACTTGCAATAAGGACTAAATACATCTCATCTTTTATAATGCATACACCTTGAAAGTCATAAATGTTCAAATCACTTTCTCGCACATAATTTGATCATAATTGTCTTGCCCAGAACCAATACATATTATTGTTAAATGATTACTAATGCATGATATCTTGTGTAATTGTGTTATTTTACTATACAACTTTTTAATTTCTTTCACCCCAGAATTGCGCTTAGGTGTATACTAGTATAATATGGCACCTTTGTTTTGTTTACACCACTTTAAAAAATCTCCCCGTGTGACGAGAGACGAGAGACGAGGGCGAGGGCCCCGTTGTAGAAGGAGATACAATCGATTGTAAGTTAGATTGTAAGTCAGAAAATGTGCGCGTTTCAACCAATCAGATTTACGCATTGCATGAGAACACATGATTTGACTTACAATAATTGTAACTCACAATCGATTGTATCTCTTTCTGCAACGGGGCCCATGAAGGTCTCATATATATTCATATCATGACGAGGTTAAAATCCAGTCTTGATTGTGTCTAGCCGCTCCAGGGACGTACTCTCCTTCAGACCCAGGGTGATGCCTCTGCCCTCAAATGGCTCGGCATTATCCACGAAGTCATCATCCGGGTCCCTGGGTCGCCATAGCCACCGCGACCCAGAGCCCCGGATGCTCTTCTTCATCGGAGCCCCTCGGCGATTGAGCGTAGACGACTCGGCTTGGTTTCGGCGAAGCTCGGACCTCGTCCGAACTAGTACGATCGCGAGGATGATCAAGAGACACGCAAAGCCAATAACAAAACCGAGCAGGACTTGCAGAGCGATGCTTGCCTGATCTGGCGTCAGCGTCCAGCGCAGTGTCTTTCGACCCACCACAACAACTCTAGGCATTGTAGTATCGGGACCCGCCGTTATGTTTGTAACGGTTGCTTCAGTCGACGGATATGTCACATTTGGCGTTGTCATATTGGACGTATTAGAACAAAATGGATCCATGCCTGACCCTGCGGTAGTGTTGTCACACGCGCCGCCACTAGGAGAGGTCCCGTTTTTAGAAGGACCACTCGTATCGGAGTACTCTTTGATGATGTTCTCAAGGAAGTCTCCTACTTCTGGCACCGTAACGGTCCAGAATGCCACAGACTCTGCCCTGTTGACCCGTTCTTCTGACGTGTTGGTTGCTCTCAGGACGAGAAGATGTCCGGACTGGTCGTACTGCGGCCATTCTGGAGGAACGCCTGCAGCGTCACTGGAACTATTCGTATTTGTATCACTGCCAAAACAAAGCATAATACAAGTCACGATATTACCTCCAACAACATTGCTGCTATTTATTTTAAGTATCATTCAGCAATGTCCAGAACACAATTAGGTAAGCATAGTAAGTTGTGTCGAGGAAAATTTGGATTTGTCATGTTTTCCATCATTAATGTCCTGAAAATAGCGTTTAAAAAGTTAAAAATAGATGAAAAATGACATTTACAATTATCGTACGAATTATGTGAATATTTTTATATATAATAAGTGGATGATTTCAGTTGGAAAGAAAATACATAATATTGAACATTATTTAGTATTTTATTAAAGATAAATGTATCAATAGTTACTACTCCCATTAAATTGTATTCTGAATCTAACTTAAGTATTTGAAACAGTAGTACCTCTAGATCATGTCATGGTTATTAAAACGTCATTACTTAATACAAACAATTTATTATAATTTAATTATAAAAATAACCCAGAAACTTACCCAGTCCTTACAAAATTAGATGAGTATTCAAGAAGCTTCGTCGCAAGCTGGCGCTGTCCATCATCAAATTCTGCTCTGTTTGATTCCTCGATCGGGAGGCCAAATATGTATGTCCAAATGGAAGTCGCATTTGAATTGGAAATCTTGTCTAAATCGAACAAGAAAACATTATCCGTGGACGTTTGACTCTTTATGTCGTTGATGAAGTCGAATGTCGGGATGACGACGGAAAGATCAGCCGCGACATCGGTTGCGACCTCGGACGATACTGATGTCGGAAACCCGTCCTGCGTGTCGGATATGGTCCAGTCTATGTACTGCTGGCGCACGAGTGTGCGCAATAAACTCGTATTGACAAGTCTGGGAGCAACATTCGTCAGATACGGACTCGAAAGTTGTTCAACAAAGTTCCAAGTTTCGAGTGTTTCTGAGCTATTATCTGACGAAAATTCGGTTACATGAGATGGTAGTAGTACCGTCCCATCTTGTGTTGTATACCCCACCATAACGTCGACATTCCTTGCGGAACCATTCTTAAAGTAATCGGTGGCGTTTGATGAAAGCATCTGTCCATCCAGGTACGGTTTCCAGGGTGACGAAGCGAGTGTACTCCGCATCTCAGAAGCAGCGCCTAACAACTCGTCAATCGTCGTATTACGGAGGCAGTCAATGAGGGCACTGTCATTGGAAGTATCGGGGCATCCCAGTCGGATGGCTACATCGTAAGTTGCTGAGACTGGGGGTTCGTCCGGCAAAAATCGCGGGGTTGTGGCGGCACCGTTAACAGCGATGAGTCGTTGGAACAGTAACTGTTGTTGATCGGCGCTGGTTGTGGCGGAAGGTGGTGACGCGTAGAGGTGAAGGGTGACGTAAGACTGGTCGCCGCCGGCGATTGTCACACTGATCAGGTCACCGCCGAAGAGGGCGATGTTGTCCTGCACCCATTCGAGAGCCAGCCGTTGATCTAGTAGGCCGAGGTTTCCAGGACTGTCATCAGAGCCTGGAGAAAAGATAACAATTTTCTTTTTACATTTCAACATTATTTTACCCACAATACTACATCTCTAGGGCAGCGGTCAACATCTCACCAACATTCTTGTTCATATGCGGAGGATTCCGATAAGGTCCCTTTAACTGAAAGTTGCTCAACCAAGCAATGGCAGCTACAAATAGCCGTAAAATAATGATATGCTCTGAATCAGTATATCTTGATGCACATAAAATGGGGTGTTTCACATCTTTAATTCAAATCGATAATTGATAAACCATATAATATTTGGACTTGGTTTGACAAGCAACAACAAAAAAGGTTACTAGGATTTATCGCCCGAAAGTGAAAACATTGTGTATGACTTTTCTTGAATATGACATGATTTGCCCGAGTATGAAATGATTTTGCCCAAATATGACATGCTCCTGCCCGAATGGTTGGTGATTTTTGCCCGAGTATGGTCGTTTTCAAAACTTCAGGGGCTGCAGCCCCACTCCCCAGCCCCCTCCCCCGCCTCCTTTGCCTATGGTGATTGCCCACCTGACTTTCCCAGAGTGATACAAGCAATAACCCACCTGTAGATAAGTAGCCGAGGACACCCACTCGATGACGCACAACGACAACTATGACGTCACTGTAAACGGACAAGACGGGGCCATACGCAAACGATTCCGCTTCCGGGTCATCGCCTACCATGTACACTATCGTAGGAAGTGACGCTGGCGTCGTTGTGGCGTTGCTCTGTGGCGACGCTGCAACGCCGCTCGTTCTGATGTTCGGCGTGGCGTTGTAAGGAACGTATATGTCGAGCGTGAGACAGTCTTCCGGCCCGGCGAAATTAGGGAAATCAGTAAGCTCCGCAGGTACGGCGGTGCTTGGGCACATGGGTCCAGATCTTGAAGTCAGAATAGATAAAGCGTAAACCATCAATTGTATTAATGTTATTAATTAAGAATGCAGTAAGCCAAAATTATATTTTTAAATAGATATAATCACCAGATTAATGATTCTTTATTTGAAGAGCTTGTTTGCAAAAGGGGTTAGATCCACTTTAGACCATTCCGAGAAAATCAAGTTTGTTTATTTCTCCCATATTGCAATATGTTTATGCAAAACAAATTTGTCCTGATATACTACCCTACCATGTGAATGTAAAACTGAGTATGACAAAAATCAGCCTGTCTTCATATTTTTAAAATAATTTTTCCAAAAATTGAACGTTGTGGATCTAGCCCCTTTTGCAAACAAAAATTTCACATAACTAATCTTAATCAATCTATGGTGTGTGGGAGGGGGGGGGGGGGGGGGCATCACCAGCCCTCCACCTCTTCAACATGCAAACACACTGGGACACAAACCAAATTGAAAATTAGATTTATAGATTCTTACACTGGGGGAAAAATCCAACTACAACAGCTTATTAAAATTAAACTTTTTTCGGGGAGGGGGTAGGGGGATGGGGGTGGGCAGGATTTAAGGGAGGTGGGGCAGCCCTATAGTCACCCACTATGAACATGTATGTGAGTTGGCTCATAACTGAATTTTTTTCTTTTCATTCTGATTAAATTTCACCCATCAAAAGCAAAAAATAATGACAACTCACATGTCACCGACATTGCTCAACTGTACAATATTTTGTTTGCAAAAGGGGTTAGATCCACTTTGTTTGCAAAAGGGGCTAGATCCACAAAGTTCAATTTTTGGGAACATTATTTTAAAAATATGAAGACAGGCTGACTTTTTCATACTCAGTTTTACATTCACATGGTAGGGTAGTATATCAGGACAAATTTGTTTTGCATAAACATATTGCAATATGGGAGAAATAAAAAAAAAATTTGATTTTCTCGGAATGGTCTAAAGTGGATCTAACCCCTTTTGCAAACAAACTGAAATGGATCTAACCCCTTTTGAAAAAAAAAAAGTTCTTAGCCATTTTTTTACACTTTTTGATGGGAATTTCAACTTTTCTTTGGTATCATCTTATAGAGCTACTAAAAATCAATACATTAAGACAACAAAATCAAATTTGATGAAAAATGGATCTAACCCCTTTTGCAAATGAGCTCTTCATTTCGAGACAATCATAGCCTTACGTGTGTTACCTGTTAATTTCTAGTCCTCATTACGGCATAGATTTTACAAATAAATCCTAGAATTTAAAAGAGTTAATACTATTATTAGCAGTGACACGTGATATTTTGCCATCATATTTGTTTTCTTTCTTCACTTGTTCTTGCAAGTGTGTGACGGAAATGGTCAAAGTGTTGACCTCCCATCTGTTCCGCCAACCCTGCCCGCGAACGAAAGTTGTCGTTTTTGCTCACCAATTTGGTCTTTACCCTTGGAATTACTGTTTTTTAGTCACATTTCAATTGTGATCTTGTGTAATTCCCCAACTCGTGATTTTATCCTTTTCTGTGTATATATGTACCGTGCTGAAACACGAATCAATTCGCTGATCGTGTTAGAAGTATATTGGGAAAGTAAACGACGAATATAAAATATTCATATCAATCAGTAAAATGCCGTTGTTTCATAGCACAGGCATACATTGTTTTGCGATATGTTTTGGATTTTCTTTGATATTATACAAATGATAAAATAAAACAAAATCATCAGATTTGCAACAATGATTTTTGCATTATAATATTCAACCATTTGTCACAAAAAAAATCATCTTTTTATTAGAATATGTTGCCATTTGCAACAAAAAATATCTGTAACTATAATGGTTTCGATGACAATGTTGTATAAATTTGCCTACAATATTCCACATTTTATTAATTTTCTTCGTTTTATTCCGTTTTTTATTGTTTCTATTTGCCATAGATCCGAGAAATCTAAACCTCCAAGTGGTAAAAAGACCAAATTATTGAAACGATCGTACGCGGGGAAAATAATTATAATACAACAATATCTATGCCTTTCTTATGAAGTATTTTGTAATCTTAAATATCTGGCTTACGAAAAGAAATTCGTAGAATAGAGGAATTATCCTTCGGGATCTTTTGCATAATTCTGTTTGTTTGTTTAATTAGCAGCATTTTGCAACATTGATGGGGCGCGAAAGTGAAAGTAGTCGAAAAATGAAAAACTTCACAAAATGTACAAAGTGTTTCCGGATATTGTTGGCAAAATAATTATTATCTCGAAACCTTTCCTTCCTTCCTTCCTTCCTGGATACTTGACTACCATGTGACACAAAAAAATGATTCGAAATGAAACTTCAAACATTATAGGTAAAATATAGAACTATCCGTTATACAATGTTGTATACTGTATTCTTGTTAATTTTATGAAGTATCTTTATTTGAAGCGAGAATGAGCGGGAGGAATCAAGACATTTTTGTCGCAAATGGCTCTTTTTAATTATACTTTCAACTGTTAAAGGGATATAGTAACGTTGTTGACATGTGCAAAAGGTGATGAGTGGTTGATACAATGTATATTGTTGTTATCTGATATGTCCACTGGGTGTTGTGTGAACAATTCAAGTTAAATGGACGTTATATGGCCGAGTAATGAGCAAAAATGCAAAGTGATATTCACTAACTCATTACACTCACTTTGTATACGGTTTTGACGGTCCAGTGGATAATTTAACACCGGAACACTTCAATCGTAAATATCTTTTAAACGAAAGGGAAATTTGGAGAAAAAACCTGTCCCAATTTTGTTTCTTTGTTAATACGAATAGAACAAGGTATGAGAGAACCGCTAGAATTCCAATTGGATTTTGAGGATTTGGACAATGTTACTAAGTCTCTTTAACCCTTTGAGTGGTTGCAAGGACTGGTGTATGTGATAATTTTCAATCTGTTCTTTATTTTTAATTTTCGCGCTTATCTTACCCAAAACCTCTGCACAATACACTTGCCATGACATGTTCGTATATTTGTCTGCATGCATGGATAAATAACCTTATAATTAATCGACCGTCCAACTAATGTTTTGCACATGATAACGAAATGACTAAGTACCTTCAGTTAGAATGAACCAAATGTTTCTAGAATATAACCTACCCATTGTACATAAATCCTTTTGTGCAATAAAAAATAATTCCTCGCATTTAAATTCACTCTTAACTTAATATTTCATATTTTTATTTTTATTTCGATGGAAGCGTTCGCTCGTAGTCATTCGTAGTCAAGGGCCGGTCACATTTACGGTAGTGGACGTAGTGATCCGTAGGGTAACTTACTGTGGGTCAGACGTGGTGTAAGTACGTTAAACTACGTTAAGGTACGGTGATGCGGGTGCAGCTCCCTCACGGACAGGTACGGAGTGGTACGTCTGACTACGCTTGAGTACGGTAGACTACGATAGCCACTACGCTAGACTACGCTAAAGAACGTCACTACGGTATATTTAGCAACTCCGTAAGGAGTATGCACCCAGCCCGCGGTGTGGTACGGCCATTGTGCGCTTGTTTTTCAAACAGAGCATTTCTGTGAAATTTGTCTAATGTTTTTGCTGAAACATGCCTGGACCAAGATTGCTAAAAATTTGACGATCGGATCCTAGTTTCAGTCACCGATGAAGTGGACCACGACCAATACTCAAGTACACGATTGTATATCTTAATCCTACCTCATACATGGTTTACCAGACCAGTTGGCATTTCTGATAGGGGGCGCAAACCACTGCGTTTCGATGGGTGGCTCCCCCGATATACATTAGTTTTGACCCGATTTTCACTGTTATGTCTTACCCATGTGGTATGGACTAAATATAATTATGATCCCCAATAACTTATAGCAAGTTATCGATTATGGGTTAATCAATAATCATACCTCGTTGCAGTCATGGCACCAGACCAGGGGGCCTTTCTGATAGGGGGCGTAAACCGCCGCGGGCCGATGGGGGGCTCCCCGTAGTGCACTCCTAGAAACGCCCAGTACATCCCGAAACCGAGGTCCCCAACAAGATCAATTCGTCGTTCGACGCCCAGCAGCACCCCGCCGTGGGCCAGCTCGATCTCTCCAACGTTCTCATCGGTCGTTGAGACGACTTGGACATCGATGACGACAGCGATGGCGACGACGATAAGGATGACCGACGATCCGAACAGCATTTTAGAATATCCAGATGTCAATAACTGTGATATTTCCTATAGTTGCTTGCATTCAATATGATTACTGTTTTTTTGCACCAATCTCTTGTACTTTACTTGTTGACGACGAGGAAGAACTCAAAAGATCCGAATAGATGAAATTGCATATTCAACACCATCTTAGAATGTTCAAATGTCAATAATTGTGATGATATTCCGTATAGTTGCTAGCACTATATATTTCTTCTAACACCGAGCTGTTGTACTTTCTAATATGACTATACTGGAAAGATTATTATTTGGTTCACTACCACTTTTTTTTCCCATTATGCCCTAACCGCACGTGACGTGCGAGCTATTTCACGGATGCTCAGTTCTCGTAATTTGGACTATAAAATGGTAGGTCAGAATTAACAAGAGCGTGCCCTTAAACCGAAAGCGGAACACTCTTGTACATAGCGGTTAACCGACATTCGGGGGGTGTCCGTAGAAAATTTTCGAAGCCGAGACCGAGAATTTTCAACATTTTCGAGGCCGAGACCAGGATTCTTTGCAATTTTCGAGGCCGAGACCATCGGTAATGATGGTCGAGACCGCTAAAATGTGGTCTGGAGACCAGCTGCAAGTTGTAAAGGGGGGGGGGGGGGGGGGTTAAACCCCCCAAAAACAGTCTTTTTTGGTCAAAGGGAGGGGGGGGGGGGGAGGGGGTTTGAACCCCCAAACCCCCCCCCCCCTGGGTACGCCTATACCTACACCACCACCACCGCTACCACCACCATCATCCCCACTGCCACACCACCACCACCACCACTGCCTCTACCATTACCACTATCAAAACCACCACTACTAATACCACCTCCACCACCTCTATCATCACCACCACAACCACCATCACCACCACCACCACCACGACCATCACTACCACCACCATTACCACCACCATTTCAACACTACTAATACTACCACTAATTACGTACCACCTCAACCACCACCACTATCATCATCACCACCACCACTACCACCATCACTATCATCACCACCACCACCACCACCACCACCACCACCACCACCACCACCACCACCACCACCACTACTACTACTACCACCACCAATGCGTAACACCTCAACTAACACCATCTCCATCCCTCGACGACTATCATAGCTACAAACAAACATACACTGTATCACTTCTGATGTGTGAAAAAAACACTTATCTCTTTTTTTATTGCAACGGAGCTATACTGCGTATACGTTTTCGCAATGTACGTTGTAATACCATAATTACAAACGCAATAACATTAAAACATAATGCTATTAAATAATTAACGTCTGAATTAATTGCGATAAGTACCCTCCGTAGTTATATTTCAATTTGTATACTGTATATCGAAAGAGGAAAGAATACCAAGGTTAATTACTGACCTTATTGTCTAGCCCCGACAGGTACTATCGAACATTAAGTGGTGCTAAGGGCTGAAGCACCACCCCCCCCCCCCCAAAAAAAAATACAAACATAAAAATAAATACATTATAATAATGATAATAATAAATTCATAACAATAGTATAAATAAATAAAACATGAAAATAAATATTCATTAATTAAATAATTCGACTTGCAATGACTGGTCTGAAGTTGACTTTAAATGGCCTCAAAGTCTACATGTGCAGTGTTGATATCAAATGGATTTTAATGTACATTACATCATCTGTTTCTACACCTCTACAGAACAGGAGTATGTACATACATTGTCTTGTACTTTGTATAAACGGCAACGTATGAGTTAATTGATTTACAGTATTAAAGTACATGTGGTTTACACATTGTGATTATGATGACGCACATCCAAACTTTGGTAGTATGTGATGCGGGGAAAATATCAACCGGAAGTATTTCCACACTTTGTTGTTTCGTTAGTTCCGGAGCGTTCCAAAAAGTTAACAGATCAAGAACTGAATTGATCGTATGACCCTTAAAGTTAAATAGCAGGTTTTGGAGCGCTCCAAACCCCAAAATTGTTTGTTTGTTTGTTTATTTTATTTATACAATCGGTAAAAATGCCAACTTTCAGCTAGAAGCTGTTTTCAGCAGGGCCGTGAACAAAATAATACAATAATACAATTCAAGCAGCATTGAATTATAACTATTACATTTTAGTGATAGCTTACAAGTTTTAGTCACTACAATTCAGTACAGAACTGTACCATCCCTTTAAATAGCCGAAACAACTTAGGCAATGTACACACAGATTAAATTCGTTAACACATGGAAAACACGTGCGTTGCAGCCGCTCGGGCTGATCAAGAGTGTAGCTGTAGTTTCTTACCAGCCCCAGTGTGGGCTTACAGACTGTGGGGTGTTCGTACAATCTCAGCGGCGCGCATATAATTCGCCAATAATTTTTTTTTTTTCGAGTTTAAACTTTCCTTTATCATTGTAACAATATAAGACAATTAGTTGATCAAGTATTTAAACAAGTTTTCCGTAATTGTGTTCTCCAAAGCTGCTATTTAGCTTTAAACTACACACTTTCTCCTGTCAACCAGAATAACTAAAAATCCAAAGGAATGAAATGTATAACGAGCTATAATTGGCTTATGCAAATTTACTTTGTATCCTTCGGATCGTTACGTTTCTACACTACATGGCGATACATGCAATATTGCGCTCGGTTTGATGTTGTCTGATACTATGTGGCCGCATTCAGATAAATAATTATCATGACATGTATGAGCTCAGGAGCCAAAACATGGACATTATCAAAGTAATATATTATGCAACAACGCCTCTGAACGGTGTATTAAAGCGCCATAAAAATGCAATGTATCAGTAAAATTAATTGATCAGCATTCAGATAAATAATTATCATGACATGTGTGAGCTCAGGAGCCAAAACATGGACATTATCAAAGTTATATATTACGCAACAACGCCTCTGAACGGTGTATTAAGCGCCATAAAATTGCAATTTATCAGTAAAATTAATTGATCAGCAACTATGACATTATGCTCTGCCCATTTCAAGCTCAACAAATATGCATCTGAAGCCTACCGCACACAGAGCCGACTCGATCCGATCAGACTGGTTTTCAGTCAGGCTAGGGTAGGTTTCGCTCAGTCGGAGCCGATTCAACATGTTGAATCGGCCTCGAATGATCTCCGAATGGCTCTTGACTGGCAAAACCGGAGTCCTAAGGCAACGCATACTGAGCTGAACCGACTGGAAACTAAGTCGGATCGGGTCAAGCAGGCTCTGTCTGCGCAGGGCTTATACCATATTAACAAGACGTGTGCATGTTGTAAAATTCAAATTTTCAAAATATTCGTCCGATCGTATGGCAAGCCGTTTTAACATTTATTCCTATTTCTTGATATCAAGAATTCAATTCTTGATATCAAGAAATGAATTCTTGATATCAAGAAATCGATTTCTTGATATCAAGAATTCGATTCTTGATATCAAGAATTACCATTGCTTTACAACAGAAAATCATTTCTTGATATCAAGAATTCATTTCTTGATATCAAGAAATCAATTCTTGATATCAAGAATTCATTTCTTGATATCAAGAAATAGGAATAAATGATAAAACGGCTTGCCATACGATCGGATCATATGGTGTGTGGTGGGATAAGCACGCTCAGCGTTTCATGTTATGAATCATAAATAAAGTTTGGTAACATGACGAAACAAAATATTGGAACTTTGGTCTTTTGTTCCTGTAAAATTTACATGAATGAATACATGTTGTCCCTTGACGATAACTAAATCGAATACACTTCATTCACTATAATATACATTAAAGGGAATTAGTAACATTGTACAAATCCGCAAAATCCAATTGGAATTCTATCGGTGTTGTATTCGTATTAACAATAAAAGCATGGGACAGGTTTCGGTTTTTCAAATTTCCCTTTCGTTTCAAAGATATGTACGATTCAAGTGTTCAGATGTTAAATTATTCACTGGATCGTCAAAACCGGGTACAAAGTGAATGCAATGAGTTAGTGAATACCACTTTGCATTTTTGCTCATTACTCGGCTATATAACATCCATTTAACTTGAAATTTTCACACAACACCCAGTGGACATGTCAAATAACAACAACATATACATTGTATCCACCACTCATCACTTTTTGCACATGTCAACAAAGTTACTAGATCCCTTTAAAAGTGAAACGATTTAAAGCAAAATCTGTGAAAGAGAAAGAACACAATTACTATTCAATTCTATTACTATGATATGTTCACTTTCCTTTTTTTGCTATTAAAAATGCCCGATTGTATAATACACATTTTAGGGCTCATACAAATACATATTTTTTCCCGAACATTCTCTCAATCCCAAGCGCATCTAGTATAAATCCCATATTATCTTCTTGTGCCATGACTACTAAAGTCTGCATAATTATGACAGTATTCCTCGATTCTATAAGCAAACATAATTACGATTTAATTCAGATTACGCTCACTTCCTTATTTTTGTTTCTACTGTCTCGATTGTAATACAAACACACTTTATGGTGTGTATTTTGTTCCCGCAATCTCATTAATTCTCGTCTATTCTTGTGCCATGTCTACCAAAGTCTACATATTCCAGCCTTCCTCAATTTGGACATAATCACAATTGAATTCAGACTACATTCACATTCTCATTTGTGCTACTACTTTCCCGACTGTATATCATGTATAATGCACACGTTGTTGTATAGTTTGGCTAATCAAAAAGCATATATTTGTCTAATTTCCCTCAATCACAATGATATCAGAATGTTTAAACATTAGCATATAGTTTCCTCCAAAGTCTTTATTATATGACAGTCTTCCATATCTCCCCGAGGCCTGCACCCCGGTCCCATCTATATCTGCTCTAACAGTCATGTTGTCGAGGCCTCCTTAAAGCATGTGAACATCCGTGCGCGAGTGGCAACTACATAATCCCGCTGCAGAGCGCCGGCCGGATGTCGTATGACACTCAAAATGCAACAAGCTGCTACCTTAATATCATAGCAGCCACGTAGGGCTTTGTCTAAAGGCTACTCCTGCTCAAACATATTCGTCCCATGTAACTATCTCGTCTTGTAACAGAGTCGATGAAGAAAGTTACGACACAACTTCTTTGCCTCACCGTTCGTTGCTATGTACACGATCGGCTGGATCCACGTGCAGGCGGAGGCAATCTTATCGGATATGAAGGTATTCCCGACGAAACTGCAGATGACGTAGGGCATCCAGGTCAGTAGGAATGTACTGCTCAGAAGACAGACTGTGACGAACCCTTTGTAACGATGACAATACCGAATCAAAGAATGCCTTCGCTTCCGGCCTCCAGCCTTACCACGAACCTGACATGCCTGTAGGGTGGTTGGAACACTATTCTGAATGTTTTTACCGTCGCGGATACAATCGGAACACTCAACCCGACCGCAAGCCATAGAGTGATGCGTTAAGTTGGCCAAATCGTTGACTGTCCTGGTCTGTTTCCGAGCGATTCGTAGGATTGATATGTGAAGAACGGTCGTGAATACAGTAGCTGCGATAATCGGGAGCAGGACGCACAACGCTTTAGCAAGATGCCAGTAGTTGAATCCCGTCATAACATTTCTTTGCATGCATTCTATATAGAGAGCCTGGAGGAAAGGGGAGCTGGGTATGGGTAAGAAAATCAGAGAGATGACGGTGATTGAGACCGTACTGAGAGCCACGGCAACCATGACTCGGGGTCCCGTCACAATCTGGTGGTAACGGAGCGGTCTGCTGATCAGGAGGTACATATTGAGACTGGTTCCACACAGGGTTGCCATGACGACCAAAATGCCGGCGCAGAAAAAGATGGGGAATATCTTGTTCGTGATCTCGCACATCCTGGAGCTGTCGGTATAGAACCACATGATGGACCATGAGTTCCAGGTTAGACCAAGTACGAGGTCCGCGCTCGCCAAGATTCGGTACAGGATCCGCATGATCTGCTGGAGCTCTCGCTGGTGGCTTACCAGAATCAAGACCAGTATGTTCAAAGACACCGACAAGATGAGGTTGACGACGTAGCTAGCAACCGAAATGTCGACGAGCCAGATCGAAGAAGAATACACATTGGTTTGGTTATCATTCATTCTGTTCTGTAAAGCAACCTTCAAATTCAACTAAATATTATACACTTGGTTTTGGCTCGGCAGTTTGGCTCTGAATTGCAACTGAGACAATAATGGATACACATGGAATCGAATTCGAACAGCGAAATGCTCAGTAAAATGACGAAGTAGAGGTGAAGAAAGTCCCCCTTCTCAGTCCCCGTCATGCTCCACGCGACTCTCTAATAAGAATGTCCTGTCAACGATGTTAAGCCTCAACATATAGATGAGCGAATTCAAGTAAGCCATAATTTCATAAACTTAATTAATATACTTTCCATTTAATCTTTCCGCCACATATCAAAGACAGTATATGAGCGGATTAATGAGCGATATGACCTGGAACTAATATACTTTTCATTTAACCTTTCCGGATTTCCGCCCACTTTGACACAAAATCACAAATCATCCTCATTATCCACTCCTCACCTTGCTGTCGAGTACAAATTAAGGTACAATACATTCTCTTCGATGTTGAATAAGAATTGATATGTCCAGTAACCTTCTTGCTTGCGCGTTAGCGATATCACAGAAGAGAAAATTGAGGCATCACTTTCATACAACCTGAAATTGATATACCGTTCATCTTCGCCATATTCGAAACCAAATCTTCAATTGTCCATTTCGCATCTCGCTTTGAAATTAAGAAATAAAACAAATACATATTCGATTCCGAGTGGCATGTTTGCGCTTCTGCGACGTAATTAGACTTGACGGTCGGTCTGTCAATCTATATTTAATCGGTTGGGGGATAATTGCGACTCCGTTTAAGTTCAGACAAAAGTTGTGGCGAAGAAGTTAGTTATAGTCATATTTTGGTCATGATTGTTCATAGGCAAGTTGCATAGTAAAATGATAAAAGGGGTAACGGGCCCCCTCGTCACTAAGGGGGCAATGATAATGAACAAATTAAAGTTGTACGTATAAAACCAACAATGTCAGCCCCCTCTGCCCCATGCTACGATGTTTTACAATTATTTCAAAATCATCTTTAACCAATGTCAACGAATAACTAGTTTGCGGCACAACATTCTCGCTTCCCCGTTCGTGGCGATATACACCAGCGGCTGAATCCAAGCATACGACACCGCCAGTTTATCCAGGGAAATATTGTACCCGGTGGTCGCGTAGGTGATTGTGAACGGTAGCCAGGTGACAAAGAAGGTCCCCGTTACGAGCGCGACCGTGATTAGACCCTTGGCATCCCGATGTAGGCGATTGACACTCCTAATGAGAATGCCACAAGGCATCTGACAACAAGCCGACTGTTTCCGATGCTGAACGAGAGACCACCAATTCTGAGCCAAAGGAATACGATGACGACCCGAGTGTTTGTCCGGACTATTGTTAACTCCTTCGATTCGAGCCCCATCTTGACAGACAACGCGAATCGGTATGTCCGCGACACTACGTCTTTTCTTTCGAGCGATCCTTAACAGCGTCACTTGTATGGTCGTTGTAAAGACGAGCATGACCACGATCGGAATCAGCGTCAGCCACATCTTGAGCCGACCGTTCCAGTCCTCCCCGATGATGATCACGGAGCGGGTGCACTCTTCATAGTAAATCTCGTTGAACGGCCACCCGGGGAAGGGTAGGTGAACTGCGCAGAAGGCGACAGTCACAGTAGACGACAAGATGACGGCCATTCTGAGTCTGGTAGCAGTGACCAACATGTGGTATCGCAGTGGACGGGTGACCAGCAGATACATGTTGAGGTTGACTCCGCAGAGACAGAACATTATGGCCATGACAGTCACTGAGAACAAGAACGGAAACACCCTGCTCGTGATGGCGCAGGACGCTGGATTGTTCAAGGCGAACCAGAAGATTGACCAGGTGTTCCACAGAATCCCAAGGGTGATGTTCAAAGACATCACACCTTGGTAGAGGGTTCGCATGATATCCTGGAGTTCCCTCTGACGGTGGATGACAACGAGCACGACAGCGTTGATGAATACCGCGAGAATCATCTGCACTGTAGCAACAGTGACCATGCGACCGACGGGTATAGAAGTGTAAGTTGAATTGTTGTAACCTTCGGTATCTATGTGGTCTTCTTCCATTTGAATGAATTATGATAGCAACAGCAGCTGCCAAGGGGTGTGAAAACAGCACAAATACTCGATAATTCTTTGGTTTGTATCGTAAAATGGTGTATCTTTAAATACAAATCTGTAAATGGTCGCAAAGTTTGGTTTATTTCCTTGACCACGGGTCGCGTTGATTCTTAAAATACGATCAGGTCGTCCAAATGATTGAAAACATTTCTATAAATGCCGCTAGCCATTCCGACAGAACTTATATTACACATTTACAGAGGACTGCTGGTTCCTTCTCTTCCAGAAGGACACACAGTATAGGAGTTCTCGCGAACGGAGGTCTTTAATGATTACAACTATAGAGAGTCCAATTCTGCCAAAATGCCATCATCAATTACTAGAAATTATCCAAGTGACGTTTTGATTGCGTCGTTTTTATAATCATTTTAAGCTCTGTAAATAACAGATAAAAGAACACGCTACGCTCATAATGAGAACGGGAGTTGGCATGGGCTTCATATGAGATCAATAGAATCAGAATGATGAGTGTCCATTTAGCCCTGTTTTGACACATTACCTGTCATATTAATTTCAGGAGCCGGTTCTTAATGAGCAAAAAGGGGACTTATATCAACATTTGAGACATGCCTGGATGTTGGGTTTATTAACATGTAATGACAATTACATTTGCTTTGACAGTCTTTCGGTGAATATTGTGCTGTAAGTAAAGTTGGAAATATAATTTTCTTTTTCATTTAAGCCTGACAATCTAAAATAGCATTTTCATGAGGAGCAAGTGTTGCGTTATATGCCTTTACGCCCATCTCAATCTAGAACGAGTAGGTTCGAACTGTTAAAACGTGTGTCCGCAATAATACGGACCTATTCATGCCCTATCTAAACTAAAGTATGCTAATGGATTCGAACACAAATTCAGGTTTTTTAGTTTTAGGCATGATGGTAAATATAGTTATCATCGCTATTGCCGATCACCATTATGAAGGAAAGTATTTGCGATTTAGAAAAAGTAGTGTTATAGTACAAGTGTTAGTTGCAAAATATGTATAGGCCTAATTATTGTTTGTTTGTTTGTTGTTTTTTTTTGGCGGGGGGGGGGGGGGGGGGGGGGATGATCGAGTCAATTCGCACATTCATTTTGTCTAAGCAGTCAATTATATACAACGGCATGCAATATTTAATATGGCGAGAAGCATGTCGAGAAAGTGATTTGAATATGATTTGTTTTTGTTCCTGTTGGAAAACTAAACCCGTCCCTCAAAAAAAAGTTCGGAAACTCAACTTTGATCGATTATATCACTCTTAATGTCAAATTGTATTAAAAAAAAAATGTAAGTGTCATTGCATTGTATGATGATTTCCCTTTAAAATGGTACATTATTTGTCATTTATTTCAAATCGTGGAATACATAGTGCGTTTCAGAATGGAGGACGGTCAGAATTCAAATGTCGCAAAATGGGCCGAGAGTATTCAGTTAGGAAATTTGACTCTTGTGTCGTGTTCTTTTAATGTTCAAGTTGTATCGAAGATTTTAGCGTGTTAAAACGATTTAGACCTATCGAATTTGGTACCATTTTAAAGCCCACTTCCCTATCTTTTTCAAACGATTATGTCCGTAACGATTTTATTAGCATGTTCAGTATGGTACAGCTGAATATGGGAGAGGGTCGGAAGAGAAATGCTGCAAAATGCATTTCATTTTGTGAAATTGAAGGCGTTGCATCGAAAGTTGACTATTGGAGGAGATGTTTCGGGGTGTTGCGCTGCATAATCATCAGTAAGTTTAGCATCATGTGAAAGCATGTTTACTTTTTCCTTAAAATGATGTCTCACCTGTAATAATTATGCTATCGGGGTGTGTACAGTAAAGCCGGATATGGGGGCGTATTAATGCTATATGAATTTAAGACCGTGGCTTCTTGATTCAAGATTCCGGTAAGGTATTGTTGTAAAAATCATAACTCTATCAGCAATACATTTTGCACTATCAGAAAGCTCGTTAATTTACCTTTAATATGATATCGCATTTGCAATGATTATGCTGCATGTGTGTGTGCAGTACAGGAAAACTCTTAAACTTGATGTATTGAAAATGCATCAAATTTCCCTAAATCTACGCAAACTGGCCAGAACTGGCATATTAGCGCCCTCTTTGACCGTGTAGGTATGCCTTGTTTAGCACATATCAAACGGCAAAACGTCGACCTTGCAACGTGTCATTTTGAGCCCCATATATTTAGAGGTACTACACACACCTCGATCACATAACCATAATGAATGGGGCATCATTTTATCGAAAAATTGCAACGCCTTCAATTTCGCACAAGCAAATGCATTTGTTTACATTTCGCTGTCGATCCTCCCCCATATTCACCTTTATTGTACCTACCCAGCTTTCATAATCATTCCAAGTGAGGTGTCATTGGAAAGATAATTAAACAGACTTGTTTCTAATACCATATTCAACAGTATCTCTTCATTGTCAAGATATTCATCGTCGAAAGAATTTGAACTTGAGAAAGACGGTGATGTGAGTGTCAGACCTTCCGGCTGAAGTTTGTTGGCGCATTTTGTGACATTTCACTTCTGACCTTCCCCCATTCTCAAACATACTGCGCATACCCCGTACGCATGATGCTTCACAACTACCTTCACCGCCTCCATCATCACCACCACAACCACCACCACCACTATCACCACCATCATCATCATCATCACCACCACCACCACCACCACCACCACCACCACCACGAACAACACCACCACCACCACCACCATCATCACTCAGTGAACCATTACCACTACCACCACCACCACCACCACCATTTCACCACTACTACCACCACAAATTACGTACCACCTCAACCTCCACCACTATCATCATCACCACCACTACTACCACCATCACGATCATCACCACCACCACCAACACCATCACCACCACCACCACCATCACCACCACCACCACCACCACCACCACCACCACTACTACTACCACCACCAATGCGTAACACCTCAACTACCACCATCTCCATCCCTCGACTACCACCATAGCTACAAAAAGGCTTACACTGTAACACTTCTGATGTGTAAAAAACACTTATCTCTTTTTATTTGAACGGAGCTACATACGTATACATGTTCGCACTGTACGTTGTATTACCAATAATTACGGACGCAATAACATCAAAACATAATGCTATTAAATAATTAACGTCTGAATTCATTGCGATAAGTACCCTCCGTAGTTATATTTCAATTTGTATAATGTATATCGAAAGAGGAAAGAATACCAAGGTCAATTACTGACCTTATTGTCTAGCCCCGACAGGTACTATCGAACATAAAGTGGTGCTAAGGGCTGAAGCACCACCCCCCCCCCCCCCCCCCCCCAACAAAAATACAAACATAAAAATAAATAAATTATAATAATGATAATAATAAATTCATAACAATAGTATAAATTAAAAAAAAATGAAAATAAATATTCATTAATTAAATAATTCGACTAGCAATGACTGGTCTGAAGTTGACTTTAAATGGCCTCAAAGTCTACATGGCAGTGTTGATATCAAATGGATTTTAATGTACATTACATCATCTGTTTCTACACCTCTACAGAACAAGAGTAATACATATATGTCTTGTACTTTGTATAAACGGCAACGTATGAGTTAATGTATGTAGAGTATTATGGTACATGTGGTTTACACATTGTTATTTTGATGACGCACATCCAAACTTTGGTAGTATATATGTGCGAGGAAAATATCAACCGGAAGTATTTCTACACCTTGTTGTTTCATTAGTTCCGGAGCGTTCCAAAAAGTTAACAGATCAAGAACTGAACCAAAAGGTTTCGGTTTTTCAAATTTCCCTTTCGTTTCAAAGATATGTACGATTAAATTGTTTAGATGTTAACTTATCCACTGGATCGTCAAAACCGGGTACAAAGTGAGTGCAATGAGTAAGTGAATACCACTTTGCATTTCTGCTCATTACTCGGCTATATAACATCCATTTAACTTGAAATTTTCACACAACACCCAGTGGACATATCATATAACAACAATATACATTGTATCAACCACTCATCACTTTTTGCACATGTCAACAAAGTTACTAGATCCCTTTCAAAGGGAAGCGATTTAAAGCAAAATCTGTGAAAGAGAAAGAACACAATTTAAACTATTCAATTCTATTATAGGTCTTCCCGCTCAATTTTAATTTTTTTAAAAATCGAATTAACTAAGGGTCATTCAAAATCACGCAATGCCGCGTAATCGTTGGTATCGGTCTTTCAAAATCCAAATAAGTGCAAGCAAATTCATGCATACGCATTAGCTTTCGTGAATAGACACAGGAGTTCATTTATGGGCACTCGAATTCGCGAATGTGCAGCCAAGTGTCAACTTGGTGCATACTAATTAACGCGTCATGCCCTTTCACGAATTCGAATGACCGAAGAGGCGCCAGCGTAACTACGTACCAATTTGAATGACCATTAATGAAAAGGTATGCTCTTTATGCAAATTCACTTGCTCCGACGTGATTTTGAACGAATATTTACGAATTCGAATGCCGCTTTGATACGTCGATCGCAAATCGCGCGAATTCGTTTGCTCCCATTTTCAATTTGAATGACACAATCGCGAAATTGAGCGGGAAAACCTATACTATATTATTATGTTCACTTTCCTAGTTTTGCTATTCAAATGCCCGATTGTATGATACACACTTTAGGGCTCATAAAAATACATATTTTTTCCGAACATTCTCTCAATCCCAAGCGCATCTAGTATAAATATTATCTTCTTGTGCCATGACTACTAAAGTCTGCATAATTATGACAGTATTCCTCGATTCTATAAGCAAACATAATTACGATTTAATTCAGATTACGCTCACTATCTTATTTTTGTTTCTACTGTCTCGATTGTAATACAAACACACTTAATGGTGTGTATTTTGTTCCCGCAATCTCATTAATTCTCGTCTATTCTTGTGCCATGTCTACCAAACTCTACATACGTATGCCAGCCTTCCTCGATTAGAACATAATCACAAGTTAACTCAGACTACATTCACATTCTCATTTTTGCTACTACTTTCCCGACTGTATCATGTATAATGCACACGTTGTTGTATAGTTTGGCTAATCAAAAAGCATATATTTGTCTAATTTCCCTCAATCACAATGATATCAGAATGTTTAAACGTTAGCATTTAGTTTCCTCCAAAGTCTTTATTATATGACAGTCTTCCATATCTCCCCGAGGCCTGCACCCCCATCTGCTCTAACAGTCATGTTGTCGAGGCCTCCTTAAAGCATGTGAACATCCGTGCGCGAATGGCAACTAGATAATCCCGCTGCAGAGCGCCGGCCGGATGTCGTATGACACTCAAAATGCAACAAGCTACTGCCTTAATATCATAGCAGTCACATAGGGCCTTGTCTAAAGGCTACTCCTGCTCAAACATAATTCTTCCCATGTAACTATCTCGTCTTGTAACAGAGTCGATGAAGAAAGTTACGACACAACTTCTTTGCCTCACCGTTCGTTGCTATGTACACGATCGGCTGGATCCACGTGCAGGCGGAGGCAATCTTATCCGATATAAAGGTATCCCCGATAAAACTGCAGATGACGAAGGGCGTCCAGGTCAGTAGGAACGTACTGCTCAGAAGACAGACGGTGACGAACCCTTTGTAACGATGACAAGACCGAAGCAGAGAATGCATACGCTTCCGGCCTCCGGTCTTACCACGAACATGACATGCCTGTAGGGTGGTTGAAGCACTCTTCTGAATGTGTTTACCGTCGCGGATACAATCAGAGCACTCAACCCGACCGCAAGTCATAGAGTGACGCGTTAAGTTGGCCAAATCGTTGACTGTCCTGGTCTGTTTCCGAGCGATCTGTAGGATTGATATGTGAAGAACGGTCGTGAATACAGTAGCACCGATAATCGGGAGCAGGGTGTACAACGCTTTAGCCAGATGCCAGTAGTTGAATCCCGTCATAACATTTCTTTGCATGCATTCTATATAGAGAGCCTGGAGGAAAGGGGAGCTGGGTATGGGTAAGAAAATCAGAGAGATGACGGTGATTGCGACAGTACTGAGAGCCATGGCAACCATAACTCGGGGTCCCGTCACAATCTGGTGGTAACGGAGTGGTCTGCTGATCAGGAGGTACATATTGAGACTGGTTCCACACAGGGTTGCCATTACGACCAAAATACCGGTGCAGAAAAAGATGGGGAATATCTTGTTCGTGATCTCGCACATCCTGGAGCTGTCGGTATAGAACCACATGATGGACCATGAGTTCCAGGTTAGACCAAGTACGAGGTCCGCGCTCGCCAAGATTCGGTACAGGATCCGCATGATCTGCTGGAGCTCTCGCTGGTGGCTTACCAGAATCAAGACCAGTATGTTCAAAGACACCGACAAGATGAGGTTGATGACGTAGCTAGCAACCGAAATGTCGACGAGCCAGATCGAAGAAGAATACGCGTTGGTTTGGTTATCATTCATTCTGTTCTGTAAAGCAACCTTCAAATGCAACTAAATATTATACACTTGGTTTTGGCTCGGCAGTTTGGCTCTGAATTGCAACTGAGACAATAATGGATACACATGGAATCGAATTCGAACAGCGAAATGCTCAGTAAAATGACGAAGTAGAGGTGAAGAAAGTCCCCCTTCTCAGTCCCCGTCATGCTCCACGCGACTCTCTAATAAGAATGTCCTGTCAACGATGTTAAGCCTCGACGTATAGATGAGCGAATTCAAGTAAGCAATAATTTCATAAACTTAATTAATATACTTTCCATTTAACCTTTCCGCCACATATCAAAGACAGTATATGAGCGAATTAATGAGCGATATGACCTGAAACTAATATACTTTTCATTTAACCTTTCCGGATTTCTGCCCACTTTGACACAAAATCACAAATCATCCTCATTATCCACTCCTCACCTTGCTGTCGAGTACAAATTAAGGTACAATACATTCTCTTCGATGTTGAATAAGAATTGATATGTCCAGTAACCTTCTTGCTTGCGCGTTAGCAGAAGAAGAAGAGAAAATTGAGGCATCACTTTCATACAACCTGAAATTGATATACCTTTCATCTTCGCCATCTTCGAAACCAAATCTTCAATTGTCCATTTCGCATCTCGCTTTGAAATTAAGAAATTAAACAAATACATATTCGATTCCGAGTGGCATGTTTGCGCTTCTGTGACGTAATTAGACCTGACGGTCAGTTTGACAATCTATATTTAATCAGTTGGGTGATAATTGCGACTCCGTTTAAGTTCAGACGAAAGTTGTGGCGAAGAAGTAAGTTATAGTCTAGTTATAGTCAAGTTATTGTTAATGTCTAATTTGATGTAAAAGAGAAAATGATTGAAATATGATTTTTAAACTGTATGGAAATTAAACTGAAATCAATAAATGCCTGGAAAGGTGAAAGAAAAAAAATGAAGTTATAGTCATATTTTGGTCATGATTGTTCATAGGCCAGTTGCATAGTAAAATGGTAAAGGGGGTAACGGCCCCCCTCGTCACTAAGGGGGCAATGCTAATGAACAAATTAAAGTTGTACGTATACAACCAACAATGTTAGCCCGCTCTGCCCCATGCTACAATGTTTTACAATTATCTGAAAAATATTAATCATCTTCAATGTCAACGAATAACCAGTTTGCTGCACAACATTCTCGCTTCCCAATTCGTGGCGATATAAACCAGCGGTTGAATCCACGTGTACGACACCGCCAGTTTATCCAGAGAAAGATTGAACCCGGTTGTTGCGTAGGTGATCGTGAACGGTAGCCAGGTGACAAAGAAGGTCCCCGTTACGAGCGCGACCGTGATGAGACCCTTGGCATCCCGATGTAGGCGATTGACACTCCTAATGAGAATGTCAAAATGCATCTGACAACAAGCCGACTGTTTCCGATGCTGAGCGAGAGACCACCAATTATGAGCCAAAGGAATACGATGACGACCCAAGTGTTTGTCCGGACTATTGTTAACTCCTTCGATGCGAGCCCTATCTTGATAGACAACGCGAATCGGTATGTCCGCGACACTACGTCTTTTCTTTCGGGCGATCCTTAACAGCGTCACTTGTATGGTCGTTGTAAAGACCAGCATGACCACGATCGGAATCAGCGTCAGCCACATCTTGAGCCGACCGTTCCAGTCCTCCCCTATGATGATCACGGAGCGGATGCACTCTTCATAGTAAATCTCGTTGAACGGCCACCCGGGGAAGGGTAGGTGAACTGCGCAGAAGTCGACCGTCACAGTAGACAACAAGATGACGGCCATTCTGAGTCTGGTAGCAGTGACCAACATGTGGTATCGCAGTGGACGGGTGACCAGCAGATACAGGTTGAGGTTGACTCCGCAGAGACAGAACATGATGGCCATGACCGTCACTGAGAACAAGAACGGAAACACCCTGCTCGTGATGGCGCATGACGATGGGTTGTTCAAGGCGAACCAGAAGATTGAACAGGTGTTCCACAGAATCCCAAGGGTGATGTTCAAAGACATCACACCTTGGTAGAGGGTACGCATGATATCCTGGAGTTCCCTCTGACGGTGGATGACAACGAGCACGGCATCGTTGATGACTATCGCGAGAATCATCTGCACTGTAGCTAAAGTGACCATGCGACCGACGGGTATAGAAGTGTAAGTTGAATTGTTGTTACCTTCGGTATCTATGTGGTCTTCTTCCATTTGAATGAATTATAATAGCAACAGCAGTTGTCCAAGGGGTGTGAAAACAGCACAAATACTCGATAATTCTTTGGTTTGTATCGTAAATCTTTAAATACAAATCTGTAAATCGTCGCAAAGTTTGGTTATTTCCTTGACCACGGTCTCGTTGATTCTTAAAATACGATTGGAAGTGTGTACATGAAATCAGGTTACGTCCAAATGATTGAAAACATTTCTATATATGCCACTAGCCATTCCGACAGAACTTATATTACACATTTACAGAGGACTGCTGGTTGCTTATCTTCCAGAATAGGGACTTTTCGCTAGTGTGGACGAGAACGAGTTTCCCGTCCTAGAACGACCGTTTCAGGGTGGCCCAGAAATAACGGAACGGGGTATTTGCCATTGTGATAATATGTTCCCTGGATAGATAATCTTTTTTAAAGAAATTCGTTATTCCGAACATCCAAACAGAAATATTACTGTTGATGATATCAAAGTTCTTTTTAAAAGATTATCTATTCAGTGAACCTAGTCTGTATGTTTCTTTATAATGGAAAGTACCCCGTTCCGTTATTTCTGGGCCACCCTGTATAAGCAAATAATATGCGTATGACGTACTACTCCACGTTGGCACTGTTTAACAATAGTAACTAGGTCCGGTAAGCTCCGGCAAACTTATCTTGCCGAACCTAGTTACTATTGTTAAGTTTGCCAACGGGGAGTCTATACGTCATACGAATATTATTTGCATACATCACAGAAGCGGTCTATTGGATGTAGTCAACCCGTGCTGTTCACTACCTGTTCGCTGCCTTTGAACCATTTTCGTTTTTAGTTAACGCGCGTTCACAATGACGTCGTTCCCTTCTACACACAATCATGACAAACACTTTTTTTTTTTTTTTTTTTAAAGAATTGTTTTTATTCCTCCAAATGATAATACAGATAAACATCAAAATAATATTAACATTTACATTATTACAAATATTTTCAAATGAACAGTATACAAATTTTACATCAATATTCGTAAACAAACAAAAGATGACATTTGCATTTTCTAATACAGTAACTTAACTATTATATTCTAAACGTAAACTGCTAAATCTCATCAGATTTAGTCGTACTAAAATAAGCAAAAGCCCTTCCTCAATAAACAATATACTGTAATAATTAATCATGATTCACTAAAAGAAAGATAACCATACTTTAAAAAAACAAAAACAAAAACAAATGGAGGTTATTTTCTAATAAAGTAATGTAACCTTGCTACATCTCTCACTCTACTCACATTCATCCAACCAAATCACACACATACACACACACACACACACACACACACACACACACACACACACATACACACACACATCCTCACGTCACATTCATTTCCGGTGCATCTGCTCGCATGTCCGTTTAAAGCAATCAAATCAAATTAATATTTAACTGTTCCCACTTTTGTAAGTGTAAACTCAATTTTCCCCTTTTCATCGCTAACCTTTTTTCATCTTCCTTATAACCCAAAATAATTTTTATTACTCTTTGTAGCGATGGGAGAGCCCCTTGTATTCTTGAGGAAAAAAATAATATATTTCAACAAGAAAATGATAGAGTTACATGCCTTAACTCTACTAGTTTGTCCTGGTAAACCCAAAAATATTAAATTCCAATCTCCGATTCTTATTTCTTTTAATTGTAAATGATCAACTATTTCTAACCAAAATTGTTGAACTTTTATACAATACAAAAATAAATGTGAATAGGTCTCCACCTCATCCCGACAAAAGGAGCATAAATTATCTAATGAAAAACCAAATTTATAAAGGTTTTCTTTTGTATAACTAGCACCATGCAATAACTTAAACTGAAATTCTCTTTGTTTACCGCATAAAATTGAACTTTTAACCCGTAAAAATATAGCTTTTATTTCTTCATAAGTATAATTATTTTGACCCTGTCCGCTCCGTATTTGTAATCTATAATCTTGTTGAAACTGTATAATAAAAGTATCATATATTTTTCTTGATTTTATCTCAGACAGTGTCTCTATGTTACCTAATATCTTAATTTTAATATCAAAATTATTACTATAAATCTCCATAAATTCCCCATCTTTCCACTCCTTTGACATTGCCATAAATATATCATAAATCCTAAGTAAGCCTTTACTTTGTATACCCAGACCCCAAAAATACGGAGTAGATTTTAATTCATTTCCATCAATCATATCAAATACTCTACTTATACCTTTCTGAAATAAGTCGCTATCAAAAACCATTCTATTCCTTAAACAAATGTGCCTATTATTAAATATAATAGGATTCATCTTATTTCCTTCATAATGCCTACATATATCAAGCTCTTGCCATACTTTCAAAATATCTTTATAAAATTGCGGCATACCCTTCAATTTCATCTTTCTCCAATCATAATCACACAAAAATATAAAGCGTCCTCCATATTCCCTAGCAAAATAATCAAAAGATAATTTCCAAGCAGACTCTTCTTTCCCATCAAGTAGGCGTTTAAGCCACATAACCCGTTGAGTTTTAACAAATGTAGCATAACAAGTCATTCTAAGCCCTCCATATTCATAGTCCTGATATAAAATTTTCCGTTTAATTCTATCTTTACCCCTCCAAATAAAATCAAAAGAAATTGTTTCAACTTCTTCCAAAACCCAATGTGGGACTGATATGAGAGAAGATACATAATTAAATTTCGAAAGAGCGTAGGTTTTTAATAATTGAATTCTACCCATAATTGTCAGGTCCCTTTGTTTCCACCATCCCAATAAACGTTTCGTCTTACTTAATATTTCCTTATAATTCAAATCCTCTTTTTTTTTCACATTCCGTGCAAAATAAACCCCTAAAATTTTAATTTCCTGTACTAAATTACCAAATTCTAAATTGTCATGCCTTTCAGATTCCTTTCCCAACCATATAAAGTGCGTCTTCTCTTTATTAACTTTTAATCCACTTATTGCTTCAAAATCTTCAAAAATTATTTTTAACCTATTCACAGAATTTATATTTCGTACAAATATCGTAATATCATCTGCGTACAATACCTGTTTAATTTCCTTATCCCCAAGTTTAATTCCTTGAATATCATTGTCCTTTCGAATAAAAATAGCAAGTGTTTCAATTGCTATAACAAACAAATATGGCGAAAGAGGATCACCCTGTCTTACTCCCCTTTTAATATCAAAATACCCAGTTGAATGACCCCCATTCATAACGCAACTACTAATATCATTATATAAAATCTTAACCCATGAACAAAATGTTTCTCCAAAACCAAATGATTCTAATGCTTGATATAAAAAGGTATGTGAAATGGAATCAAATGCTTTCTCAAAATCTACTGCAACTAAATATCCAATAGATTGGTCTAAAGAATGAAAAAACATATCATCTATCAGACGTACTGCTTCCCCTATATTTCTATCTTTAACATATCCCACTTGATTATAATGTATAATTTCCCCCAACACCTCCTTAATTCTTTTAGCTAATACTTTTGACAGTATCTTGTAATCAACATTTAAAAGAGTTATTGGCCTATAATTCTTAACATATAAAATATCTTTACCCTCTTTCTCTATTAACGTAATTACCCCTTGCCTTTGCGAATTCGACAACATCTTTCTATCAATAGCCTCATTTAGTGCATCCACCATCATTCCACCCAAAGCTGGCCAAAAGGTGCAATAAAACTCTGCCGTAAATCCATCATTACCCGGGGACTTGTTCATTTTTAATTCCTTTAAAGCATTATAACATAATTCTTTTGTCATTTTCCCTTCACAAAAATCTCGACTTTCATTGCTTAATGTTGGTGTATCATTTAAAAACATATTGGGTTCTTCATTATCCCTTACTGCGTACAAATTTTCATAAAAATGTTTAATTACCTTTAAAATGTCTTTATTATCAGTTACTACTTCCTCATTATCATTATAAATTTCTCTAATCACACTTTTTCTCTTATTAGATTTCAAAAGTTGTTCAAAATATTGTATATTTTCTTCTCCTTCCTCAACCCATGGAGCTCGAGATCGCACCCTTATGCCTTGACGAGAATACTCATATAATTTCTCCAATTCATTTTTCTTCATTGCAATCTCATCACTTAACACTCTAAGGGGTGTAACTAACAATTGTGTTTCCATGTCTCTAATTTCCCTTTCTATCTTTTTAATCTGAGCCCTTCTTATTTTAGCCTTTTCACGTGAATAACTCATAATATATTCTCTTAATTTCATTTTCATAAAATCCCAAAACATAATTTTATCTAATATTTGATGACGCCAATTTGTTTCAATATCCTTGATCTTACAATTAATTACATTAATAAATTCATTATCCATACATAAACTATTATTAAATTTCCAATATGATTTACCATATACAAAGTTATCACTCGAATTATTCATTTGTAATCTAACGCCAGAGTGATCCGGGGTTATTGATACTAAAATATCACAATCCTTAATCTTCTTTTCTAATTTAGATGAAATAAACAAATAATCTAATCTTGTCTGGACCAACGGAGATTTTTGTCTAAAAGTAAATTGCCTTTTTTGAGGGTTTCTTTTTCTCCAAATATCAATTAAATCAAACTTATACAAAAAATCTACAATCAAATCACGACATTTAACTTTACAAATAATATTAGAACCCATATAATCCAAATCCATATTCATAACAACATTAAAATCTCCACCTATTAATAAAGAATATTCTGGTTCCACTATGCTAGATATTAATCTATCCAACTCTAACAAAAAATCACATTGCATCCTTTCCTTATCTCTAGTAGGAAAATAACAATTTCCTAAAATCACTTTCTCATGCTGAATTTCTCCCTTAATTATAATGTATCGCCCATTCTCATCAATTAACATTTGATCTATTTTAAAATCTAAATTTAAAGGAAACATAACTAAGACTCCCCTACTATGATTAGTTCCATGACTAAACACCATTGGTCCTCCCCAATCTCCTTTCCAGTTGTCTTCAATCCCTTCCGTACTGTATGTTTCCTGCAAAAATATAATTTTGCCTTTACTTTTACACCATTCAAAAATATTTCTCCTTTTAACTCTATCTCGTATCCCTCTTACATTAACTGAAAGTAATATTAAATTGTCAATCATTTTATTCTGACCCCAACATGATTCAGTTTACACCTATTAAAAGCTCTCATAATGAAATAACAAAAGAGTTCACTTAATTTAACTGACTCCAATACAAAGACATCATTTTCAATTATCTCATAGAAATAAGCATACAACGAATGCGAACAGATACCGGAACACACACACACACACCCCTCATAACACACCCAAAGACCCATCCCGAAGCTCTTTTTAAAAAAAAAGAAGCTACACAAAAAACACGAAAAAAAAAAAAAATAGATAACCCAACTTCAACCAATAGGTCACCTGTGACCAGCCCTTTCTGTTATTAAGACCCACTCTATAACCCTATCTATAACCTCTATTACCAGGCTTATAAAAGAGAAAAGAAATGCCTACAATACCTATCTTAATAATCTCTGTCTATTCAAAGTAAATGCATACCCCCACAATCCATTTATTGTGCATGCCAAGAATTAGGAGAGAGAAAAGGGAAAAAAAAAAAAAAAAAAAAAAAAAAAAAAAAAAAAAAAAAAAGAAACAGGTCCCCCCGAAAGGTCAAACCCTGAAATTATTTAAATCGCTATTCAAACACCATCAAGTGTAAGGAACTTTCTTTTTCTTTTGCATGAATGTTGTTCCCCAAAACTTTTATTCACAATAATGACATGCTACACGTCTTCATCTCGGGGGGTAGTCCACTATTTTATCACCGCCTACAAACCCAACTAATTGAATGCTATTAATGAACAAGCATGCTAGTAACAGCATTCCAAAGATACATTTGTTGAGCAGTATAGCACTGACCTATTATAAAGACTACCCCCATTGAATGTAGTCCGCAAGACTCCAACTTCTGTACATTGTATCGCCATTATAATCCCCAAACGGTCTATTCAAAATAAGATGCATACACCCATACATCATGACAAACACTCACACACACCTTACACTTTCAAACATACACATGCGCAAACACACGACCCGACTGAATTATTCAAACTCCAACACAGACACACACACACATACACGCATTCAATCACACAAAACACACACACACTTACACACACACGTATACTCACACGCACAAACATCCACTCCCGCACGCACGCACGCACTCGCACTCAAACAAAACAAAAAATGCACACAAACACCCCACACATGCGCTCACACAAACACAAACCCTTACACACGCGTATCCCACACATACGCATACAGATAAACAACACACACCCACACAAACACAAACACAGGAATGCACACTCACAAATGCACACAAACACCCACACACGCACATCCACATAAACACAAACACACGCACGCACACTCATCCACGTGAGCACTCAAACAAACACAAACACACGCACACACTCAAACAAAAACCCATACCCGTACACATACGCATATACACACACGCACGCAGGCACTCGCATTCCAACAAACACAAACAAACACATATACACTCACAAACACACACGTACACAAAGCCACACACGCATACACCATTTATATAATCCACCACACATACACATACACATACACGTATAAAACACACACACATACATATACATGTTGATACTTCTCTGATTACGTAATTCTGAAGACGGTGCACTGGATTTTCCGACGAACCTGAAAACGAGCATGAACTAGTGCTCAGATTGGCCAGATGACGAGAGAGAACGTAAGTGACGTAATTTATCGCCTAAATGACGTCATTTCTTCTAGTAGGGGCCACAAATATGGGTGTTCACTGCAGTTTGGGGTACAACTGTTTTACTTGGCACACAAACTCCTTGGATCAAAAGAAGAACATTTATCCAAAGAGACACCCTGTATCAATTATGGAAATTAGGCCTAATTTGCATAGATACAGAGTGTCTCTTTTGACGAATTGTCTTCTTTTGATCCAAGAAGTATGTATGCCAAGTAAAACAATCCTACCCCAAAATGCAGTCATGGACCCCTTAACCACCCCACTACTCGTCGTCCTCAGGTTTGCGAAAAGTCCGTAATGAAACACATAGGAGTTATCGCGAACGGAGGTCTTTAATGATTACAACTATAGACCAATTCTGCCAAAATGTCATCATCAATTACTAGAAATTATCCAAGTGACGTTTTGATTGCGTCGTTTTTATAATCATGTTAAGCTCTTTAAATGCTGAAAGTTTAAGCAGAAAAAAACACACTACGCTCATAATGAGAACGGGTGTTGGCATAGGCTTCATAATAGATCAATATAATCAGAATGATGAATGTCCATTTAGCCCTGTTTTGACATATTACCTGTCATATTAATTTCAGAAGGCGGTTGTAATGAGCAGAAAATGGGACTTATTAAACATGTGAGACATGCCTGGATTTGGGGTTTATTAACATGTAATGACATATACATTTGCTTTGACAGTCTTTCAGTGAATATTGTGTTATAAGTAAAGTTGGAAATATAAATTTGCTTTTCCTAAAAGCCTGACAATCTATAATCGCATTTTTTCTTTTAGGAGCAAGCGTTGCGTTATATGCCTTTACGCCCATCTCAATCTAGAACGAGTAGGTTCGAACTGTTAAAACGTGTGTCCGCAATAATACGGACCTATTCATGCCCTATCTAAATTGAAGTATGCTAATGGATTCGAACACAAATTCAGTTCATACGTTCGACTGCGGAAAAAACCCTTTTAGTTTTAGGCATGATGGTGAATATAGTTATTTTCGCTATTGTCGATCACCTTTGTGAAGGAAAGAATATGTGATTAAAACAAAATTAGTGTTATAGTACAAGTGTCGGTTGCAAAATATGTATAGGCCTAAACATTGTTTTTGGGGGGATAATCCAGTCAATTCGCACAATCATTTGGTCTAAGCAGTCATTTATATCAAACGGCATGCGAGGAGCATGTCGAGAAAGTGATTTGAATATGACTTGTTTTTGTTCCAGTTGGAAAACTAGATGGATCTTCGACTGCCCGTAAAAGACCCCATAAAACACGTGTTGCATGTAAGGATCTTTGTTATCATACTTTCAACCTTGTCCTTTTATTTGTGATCGTAACAAACGTCATCCGTATGTCCGTAGATCAGTCACAGTCACGTGACAATTAAGACGGTCTTAGCTAAGAGCCTTGAATGAAACAGGCCCCGGTGGAACTAGGGCTAGTCCTCCGTCATGGTCGAACTCCTGTCCCCTGGTATCAAATACACACAATTATCTTGTACACCGTCTCAACTCCCTGGGGAGTATACTAGCTCGAGCTACTCAGAACTACATGCTAATTAACACCCGATCAAGTAATAATAATAATGTATGTACACCTGGGTAAAGAGCAACAATTTGATAAAATGTTTTGCTGGAGGACCTAATTGCCAAAGCATCGATATAGGTTTAAAACTCGGCTCCCGTGATCTGAAGTCAAGCTCTTATACGATCGTGCTACATCATCTTCACAGTGTGATGCCAGTCCTATAATCAAAAGAAGACAATATATAAACATATTATCATTTTTGTTGAACTTTGTCGGAAGGGAATCTTCACCCAAAGTTTACCGTCCATTAGCAATTAGTCTGTGAAAATTGTATTTTATTTGTTCTTCTTAGCTCAACAGCACTGTTATTCCATCAACCGAAGGGATAGTGCATAATAATAATATAATAATTAACCTCTCCAATCTACAACAAAAATAAATACGTTTTTAAATTTCTTTTAAATATATCAACTGTGGGGGACAACCTTAATTCTAATGGCAGACTATTCCATACCGTAGGGCCAGCAAAATAAAAACTACGTTCCCCACCCTTTAAATTTGTTCTTGGAACCATTAACTTTGATGTGTCTACACTTGAACGAAGATTATATTTGGCTTGTGTATGAACACTTAATAATGTATGTAAATAACCTGGGGCAAAATTGTGAGTACATTTATAAACCAACAGTGCTATTTTATATACGATTCTCTTATGAACTGGCAACCAGTGTAACCTATGGGCATATGGGCATTTCCACGGTAACTCGCTTTACACTTTATGGTACATTGACTACTTCAATGTACTGTAACTCCATTATTTTATGGAACTGTAGGCTGATTTTGTCACCAAGGATTAAGTAGATGTGCACTAACTAGACAACACAAAAAAGACTGACAGAGCTACCTTTAGGAACCTTTGCGGAAGAATCCTGTTCGGTAACTCGCGTTACAAAAAAAAGACATGGACAAAATTCAGTAACCCCTAAAACGTGAAAAGCAGCATCTAAATGTAAATCATGGTCAAATATTTTATGTGCTAATTTGACATTTGTATGTGTCCTATGAGTTAGTATTGAAAAATGTCCAAACAATTTGGGAATAAATTGTAGGATGCAGAAACATCGGTAACTCGCGTAACAGTTTGTCCGGGGGTTTTGATTCATTAAAAAATATGCTTTTGAGCACTCAAAATACTGAAATTTTAATATGAAAAGGTACAGTGATTATCAGTCATCCAATTTGGAGCCTTAAATAATAAAAAATACCAAAAAATATAGAAAATATGAAGGTTTTCCTGAAATTTGCACAGGGTAGTCCCATGTGTGGAGTTTCGTGTATGGTTTCCGTTTCTCCTATAAGGAGACACCCGAGAATTTAAAAAATCATGTGAAATAAAAGATATAATTCTAGGTAATGTTGTATGAAAAAATAATCCAGAAAAAATAAATAGGATTTGAAATAGAGCCAATTGTGTTTTTTTTTTCAGTTCATGTACACTTTCCCGTGGAAATGCCCATATAATCATGTCATGAAAATATATTTCCTTTTGATAGTGGTGGGTTTGGTGTTATAGTTGTATTAAATACCAAATGCACTGTAACAAATTATTTGTTGACGTTCATGTATTTTGAGATTTAAATTGATGCATTAATATTGTCAAATTCAATCAAAATTATTAGCTTTCATATTCCTCTCGTAACTTGTTGTTTGGATAGGGGTAACAGAACAATGAAATAGGTCTTGATTTTTTTTAATTTTCCATTATTTTTGAATAACTTAAGTGATTGAATGAAAAGCGTTACAGGAACGTCTTCCAATTGTAATCAAAATCAATTGGTAGAAGGTGACATCAATTTGCACTATTTTCACTTGATTAACCGTATTCTTTTTGTATGAAAGACTATCACCATTATTCAGACAAACCCTAAAATAATGGTGAATCTCAACTGTCACTTCTGGGTCCCGTTGCAGACACTCGGTTGTAAGTTACAATTAATTGTAAGTCAGACAATTCGCGCGTTTCGACCAATCAGAGTTGCGCATTCAGAACACATGATCTGACTTAAAATCAATTGTAACTGGGATGTTTATATTGGATCACTGTAATGACAAATTATTGTTTCGCATAATTATTCCATCAATTGGTTATGCAGAGCTCGAAATTAGCACAGGGAGGCTGGACCGGGGCCACCAAATTGTACTTGCCCGACATGCCAGACTTGTAAATGTTTTCTTTTGGGGGGCCACCCATATCTTGTTTCAGGCAATCAGAATTTAAAGAGTCCCAAGTTTACCTGCCCGACCAGGATTTTTGTTTCTATAGGTTTTCCCATCCATTTTCAAACTATCGTCAATCAAATTCAAACAATGCTAACTTCAATTTCGTCCCGAGAAGTCAGGAAACTGCAAAAGCTACATTCGATTTAGTCATTTACCATTCGAATTGATTTATTCAACAAAATGTCACATTCACAGCTACAAGCTGAATTGCAGTGTCATTTGCAACAATATTTACAAACATCAAAATAACATTAATGAACTCACGAGGTATAAAGAAACGTTAATATATTATATACAATAATTAGAGAAATTAATCATAATATACTAATAGTATCACGAATTAGGCATGAATACTAACGAAAGACAGTAAATCATATTGTTGTTTTATATATCGATTAATGAATTAAGTGATTACAAAAGTCAATAGGCATCATGTATCAATTTATATTTCCTAATGCAAATTTTATAGTTTAAGATAACAGTAAAATCATTATGATTGATATAACAATTACTGGGCTAGTTAGAGATTTACGAAAATTACATAAACTAGCTGCAATGCATGGAAGAAAGTAAGAATTAATTTTCGATGTTGTATACTACATACAAAATGAATCATTACAGTGTCATGTGCAGCGATATTTGCAAACATCAAAATAACTTGAACGACTCACAAGGTATAAGGAGATCTGAATATATTAGAGAAAGACAAAATAATCACAAATGAATAGCATAACGAATTAGCCGTGAATACTAACCAACGACGACGACGGTAAGTAATATTGTTGTTTTATATATCGATACATAAAATGAGTAGTAACAAAAGGTGATAATATAATATCAAGGCATCGTGTATTAATTCGATTTCCTAATGCAAATTTAATATTTTAAAGTAAAAATTTAAAATCAGTATCATTACTAAGCAAGCTAAAGATTTATAAAAAAAAATATATAAACTAGCAGCAATTCTTGGAAGTTAGTAAGAATTAATTATCCAAGTTGTATGATATATGAATCATAATTTATTACATTCAATGGCTTAAAGGGGAATTCCACCCCAGAAATGTGATGTTTGCTATAAAATGAAGTGAATATGAAGAATCATGATCGAAAATCTGAGCCAAAACGGTAGAGCAATAAAAAAGTTATGACAGGATGAACTTTGCTCCGATTTTTAGAATCGTTCGCAATTGCTATCGATCGTGACGTCACTTGCGAGCTGCAGCCATTTTGACTTCTACATGGAAATTTTACAAAATTTAAATTTTCTTAATAACAAAGCAAATTTATGAGCTTACAAATTCCAAAGAGGTTGGCCCGTCGATATTCTTCTATGAATTCGTGAAAACAAGCAGAGAAAAATTAATTTTTAGCAACGAAAATGAGAAATAAGTGTATTTTCATGTACTAAAGCCATGGCGAGTTGCTCGTCAATGATGTTTCATATGGCGGCAATTTTGAAACGATCGCTCATTACTACATGATGTTCAAATAGGTATAACTCCCGTGTTTCTTGTCTGATTTTGATCAAATTTTCACCAATTATGCCTCTTATTCTGCTTATTCAAATAACGAATGGTTTTTATCAGGCCCGGAATACCCCTTTAACTAACTTTATTCAATTACATGGATTATGGATATAATATTACCCGGAAATCGAAACTCGTACACACAAGTGCGAATTCAAATGCATTTAGATAATAGTGTTTCAGTTCTATGAACAATATAACATTGGAGTGTAAATCGCAATAGCTTATAATAAATCAACATTTACTAAAGTCAAAAGTATTAAATGTACGATTATATACTACGCACAAAAAGTTCCGCAATCGAGGTTTGCGCATTAATAACTTTTCTATTACGCTATTACCATTCATAAATTTTGTATCATTAGAAAGCGTGAATTCTCTCCTTTACATTGATATAACATTTGCTATGAATATTTTATCATGGAATGTGCATCGCATCCAAATGTAGGGCAAAGTCAAAAGTGAAATGTTGCAAAATGCACTAATTTTGTCAACAAAGGGCCTTCCTTTTATTTGAAGATTAAAACGTTGCTTGAATGCCTATTACGTTATTACCATTCATAAATTTGGTATCATTGTAAAGCGTGAATCATTCTCTTTACATTGATATAACATTTGCTATGGATATTTTATCATGGAATGTGTATTACATCCGAATGTAGGGCAAAGTCAAAAGTGAAATGTTGCAAAATGCACTGATTTTGTCAACAGTGTGCCTCGGGCTTGAATGGGGGTGAGGTGGTCATGCATTCAAGCCACGTTTTAATGCGCAAACCTCGATTGCGGAACTTTTTGTGCGAAGTATATATTACTGTATCTCGCTGTAGTAACAAATTACTTATGTTTGTCCAAATCAATTATTCAATACAATTCGTAGGGGTGAATGAATGCATTATTACCATTAAAGTATAATTGCCCGTTATCATGGTTATGTACTTCATACAAAACAGTATTACACACAATTGCCTCACATAAAGGAAGCATCATAATATAAATAAAATCGGAATTATGTGCGTGACCAATTATAACACAACAATCAAACCAGTTTATTATAATGGTACATAACTAACGTGTCTAGTGTATTTCATGCATCAATATACATGAGGACTTTAAAGGGACTTAGTAACATTGTCCAAATTGTTTGATTACGTAACTGCCTTCCAGTGTCTGGTCTCTGTTCTGGGAGCCAGTTCCGGAAATCATTGGAATTAAGGAGGGATTTGCCGAACTGCAAGCATGTTTTCTTTCGCCTATCTTCCAAAGTTTCAACCATCGTAACATCCAAAGCATTATCATAAGATTCATAAAGGGGACCCAAAATCAGCCTTAGTGCTCGTTTCTGGACTCTTTCGATAGAGGCTGTCTGTATTTTTGTTAGACCAGGCTGGACCACACTGGGCGCATCCCGCATACGTGACTCTACCATTGTCATGTCATCCACGTACTTCCAGTACCTAAGGCCACAGTCCGAGAGGGCATCATTGGCTAGTATCAAGAACAAAATGGGGCCAAGTTTTGTGCCCTGAGGCACACCAGCCGTCAATGATATCTCATCGGACAAATGACCACGGTACCGGGTGCGCTGGGTGCGTCCAGTGAGGAAATCCGCTATCCACTGAATGATGTGTTCGGAAGGGTTCATCTGAATCAATTTCTCAATAACAATTGTATGGTCAACTCAATCGAACGCCTTAGAAAAATCAGTGGTGATTACAACTGATGTATTCTTTTGGCGTTTATCTGCGTAACTACAAAGAACATTAATCAAATCCACGAGGTAATGAATAGTGGATCTACCGGCCCGGCCACCAAATTGATTAATATAAGATAAGAGTCAATGTCAGCGAGAAGCCACTTTGTCACGAATTGTTCTGCGATCTTCGAGAAGTGGTCAGTGATTGCGATCGGACGCAACTTATCTAACCGTGGCGGCTGTTCTTTAGGCACAGGGACAACAATCACTTTCCTTCTGAGAAAGAGGCATTTGATACGTCACCCAGCGGTGTGCTAAGCTCGTAGGCAAAGATCGAGCTTAGCGGGAATACCGTCGGGACCAGCAGACTTTCCCGGCACAACTTTACGTAGCTCATGGAATACTTCCCAGGGATAGAATTTATTTGATCAAAATCGGTTCAGAAATGGCTGAAATATCCAAAAACATAACCATTTGTAATAAATGTGGGGCCCCACATTTATTCGATAATTTTGAACCACCCGTTAATTTTTTTGTTAAATGCTTCCTTTTTACAAAAAAATAAACAAAAGAGGTTTTTTAATAGTTGTTCATTATCTCTCTATCCATGCTGTCTAATCACTATTTCAACAAAACGCCACATGCACAATATTGTATTTAAAATGATTGAAACTGATGAATGTTCAGAGAGTGCCTTTTTTAAAAATAGTTTTAACGGCTCTTTTTGAATGATAACAGGCTTTTTACTTAGTCATTTGTAATTTTGTATTCCTTTCGAGCATGGTGGAGTTATAACTATTAGTTTGTAATGTGATGGTGCAGGTTTTGGATACTAAAATTCAGTTTGACCAAAACTGTACTCTCTTTACAAGAACTCAACTATCCCTTTAAAGCATGTGAACACCCGTGCGCGAGTGGCAACTAGATAATCCCGCTGCAGAGCGCCGGCCGGATGTAGTATGGCACTAAAAATGCAACAAGCTGCTACCTTAATATCATAGCAGCCACGTAGGGCCTTGTATAAAGGCTACTCCTGCTCAAACATATTCTTCCCATATAACTATCTCGTCCTGTCACAGAGACGATGAAGAAAATTACGACACAACTTCTTTGCCTCGCCGTTCGTTGCTATGTACACGATCGGCTGGATCCACGTGCATGCGGAGGCAATCTTATCAGATATAAAGGTATCCCCGATGAAACTGCAGATGACGAAGGGCGTCCAGGTCAGTAGGAACGTACTGCTCAGAAGACAGACGGTGACGAACCCTTTGTAACGATGACAAGACTGAAGCAGAGAATGCCTTCGCTTCCGGCCTCCAGCCTTACCACGAACCTGACATGCCTGTAGGGTGGTTGGAGCACTCTTCTGAATGTTTTTACCGTCGCGGATACAATCGGAGCACTCAACCCGACCGCAAGCCATAGAGTGATGCGTTAAGTTGGCCAGATCGTTGACTGTCCTGGTCTGTTTCCGAGCGATCTGTAGGATTGATATGTGAAGAACGGTCGTGAATACAGTAGCACCGATAATCGGGAGCAGGGTGTACAACGCTTTAGCAAGATGCCAGTAGTTGAATCCATGCTTAACATTTCTTTGCATGCATTCTGTATGGAGAGCCTGAAGAAAAGGGTTTCTGGGTATGGGTAAGAAAGTCAGACAGATGACGGTGATTGAGACAGTACTGAGAGCCGCGGCAACCATGACTCGGGGTCCCGTCACAATCTGGTGGTAGCGGAGCGGTCTGCTGATCAGGAGGTACATATTGAGACTGGTTCCACACAGGGTTGCCATGACGATCAAAATACCGGCGTAGAAAAAGATGGGGAAGATCTTGTTCGCGGTCTCGCACATTCTGGAGCTGTCGGTATAGAACCAGAGGATGGACCATGAGTTCCAGGTTAGACCAAGTACGAGGTCCGCGCTCGCCAAGATTCGGTACAGGATCCGCATGATCTGCTGGAGCTCTCGCTGGTGGCTTACCAGAATCAAGACCAGTATGTTCAAAGACACCGACAAGATGAGGTTGACGACGTAGCAAGCAACCGAAATGTCGACGCGCCAGATCGAAGAAGAAGTCGCGTTGGTTTGGTTATCATTCATTCTGTTCTGTAAAGCAACCTTCAAATTCAATTAAATATTATACACTTGGTTTTGGCTCGACAGTTTGGCTCTGAATTGCAACTGAGACAATAATGGATACACATGGAATCGAATTCGAACAGCGAAATGCTTAGTAAAATGACGAAGTAGAGGTGAAGAAAGTCCCCCTTTTCAGTCCCCGTCATGTTCCACGCGACTCTCTAGTAAGAATGTCCGGTCAACGATGTTAAGCCTCAACGTATAGATGAGCGAATTCAGGTAAGCAATAATGACATGAACTTAATTAATATACTCTATTTAACCTTTCCTCCATATATTAAAGACAGTATGAGCGAATTAATGAGCGATATGACCTGAAACTATAATATACTTTTCATTTAACCTTTCCGGCTTTCCGCCCACAAACATGACAAAATCACCAATCATCCTCATTATCCACCCGTCACCTTGCTGTCGAGTACAGAATTAAGGAACAATAGATTTTCTTCGATGTTGAATAAGAATTGATTATTATAACCTTCTTGCTTGCGCGTGAGCGATATCACAGAAGAGAAAATTGAGGCATCACTTTCATACAACCTGAAATTGGTATACCGTTCATCTTCGCCATATTCGAAACCAAATCTTCAATTGTCCATTTCGCATCTCGCTTTGAAATTAAGAAATAAAACAAATACATATTCGACTCCGAGTGGCATGTTTGCGCTTCTGCGACGTAATTAGACTTGGCGGTCGGTCTGCCAATCTATATTTAATCAGTTGGGTGATAATTGCGACTCCGTTTAAGTTCAGACGAAAGTTGTGGCGAAGAAGTAAGTTATAGTCATATTTTCGTCATGATTGTTCATAGGCCAGTTCCACAGTAAAATGGTAAAGGGGGTAACGACCCCCTCGTCACTAAGGGGGCAATGATAATGAACAAATTCAAGTTGTACGTATAAAACCAACAATGTTAGCCCCCTCTGCCCCATGCTACGATGTTTTACAATTATTTGAAAATCATCTTTAACCAATGTCAACGAATAACTAGTTTGCGGCACAACATTCTCGCTTCCCCGTTCGTGGCGATATAAACCAGCGGCTGAATCCAAGCATACGACACCGCCAGTTTATCCAGGGAAATATTGTACCCGGTGGTCGCGTAGGTGATTGTGAACGGTAGCCAGGTGACAAAGAAGGTCCCCGTTACGAGCGCGACCGTGATTATACCCTTGGCATCCCGATGTAGGCGATTGACACTCCTAATGAGAATGCCACAAGGCATCTGACAACAAGCCGACTGTTTCCGATGCTGAGCGAGAGACCACCAATTCTGAGCCAAAGGAATACGATGACGACCCGAGTGTTTGTCCGGCCTATTGTTAACTCCTTCGATTCGAGCCCCATCTTGACAGACAACGCGAATCGGTATGTCCGCGACACTACGTCTCTTCTTTCGAGCGATCCTTAACAGCGTCACTTGTATGGTCGTTGTAAAGACGAGCATGACCAAGATCGGAATCAGCGTCAGCAACATCTTGCGCCGACCGTTCCAGTCCTCTCCAATGATGATCACGGAGCGGGTGCACTCTTCATAGTAAATATCGTTGAACGACCACCCGGGGAAGGGTAGGTGAACTGCGCAGAAGGCGACAGTCACAGTAGACGACAAGATGACGGCCATTCTGAGTCTGGTAGCAGTGACCAGCCTGTGGTATCGCAGTGGACGGGTGACCAGCAGATACAGGTTGAGGTTGCCTCCGCAGAGACAGAACAGTATGGCCATGACCGTCACTGAGAACAAGAACGGAAACACCCTGCTCGTGATGGCGCAGGACGCTGGGTTGTTCAAGGCGAACCAGAAGATTGACCAGGTGTTCCACAGAATCCCAAGGGTGATGTTCAAAGACATCACACCCTGGTAGAGGGTACGCATGATATCCTGGAGTTCCCTCTGACGGTGGATGGCAACGAGCACGACAGCGTTGATGACTACCGCAAGAATCATCTGCACTGTAACTAAAGTGACCATGCGACCGACGGGTATAGAAGTGTAAGTTGAATTGTTGTACCCTTCGGTATCCATGTGGTCTTCTTCCATTGTAATGAATTATAATAGCAACAGCAGTTGTCCAAGGGGTGTGAAAACAGCACAAATACTCGATATAATGTTCTGGTTTGTATCGTTATATCTTTAAATACAAATCTGTACATCGTCGCAAAGTTTGGTTTATTTCCTTGACCACGGGTCGCGTTGATTCTTAAAATACGATCAGTTTACGTCCAAATGATTAAAAACATTTATATAAATGCCACTAGCCATTCCGACAGAACTTATATTACACATTTACAGAGGACTGCTGGTTGCTTCTCTTCCAGAAGGAAACACATAGGAGTTCTCGCGAACGGAGGACTTTAATGATTACAACTATTGAGAGTCCAATTCTGCCAAAATGCCATCATCAATTACTAGACAATATCCAAGTGACGTTTTGATTGCGTCGTTTTTATAATCATTTTAAGCTCTGTAAATAGCAGATAAAAGAACACGCTACGCTCATAATGAGAACGGGAGTTGGCATGGGCTTCATATGAGATCAATAGAATCAGAATGATGAGTGTCCATTTAGCCCTGTTTTGACACATTACCTGTCATATTAATTTCAGGAGGCGGTTCTAATGAGAAAACAGGGGACTTATATCAACATTTGAGACATGCCTGGATGTTGGGTTTATTAACATGTAATGACAATTACATTTGCTTTGACAGTCTTTCGGTGAATATTGTGCTGTAAGTAAAGTTGGAAATATAAATTTGTTTTTCATTTAAGCCTGACAATCTATAATTGCATTTTCTTGAGTAGCAAGCGTTGCGTTATATGCCTTTACGCCCATCTCAATCTAGAACGAGTAGGTTCGAACTGTTAAAACGTGTGTCCGCAATAATACGGACCTATTCATGCCCTATCTAAACTAAAGTATGCTAATGGATTCGAACACAAATTCAGGTCATACGTTCGTTTACGGAAAACACCCTTTTAGTTTTAGGTATGATGGTGAATATAGTTATTATCGCTATTGCCAATCACCTTTTTGAAGGAAAGAACATGTGATTACAAAAATTTGTGCTATAGTACAAGTGTCGGTTGCAAAATACTGTATGTATACCTAGGCCTAAACATTGTTTTTTGAGGGATGATCGAGTCAATTCGCACAATCATTCGGTCTAAGCAGTCAATTATATAAAACGGCATGCGAGGAGCAAGTCGAGAAAGTGATTTGAATATTATTTGTTTTTGTTCCTGTTGGAAAACTGGGTGGATCTTCGACTGCCCGTAAAAGACCCCATAAAAACGCGTGTTGCATGAAAGCGTCTTTGCTATTATACTTTCAACCTTGTCCTTTTTGATCGGAACAATCATCCATATGTCCGTAGATCAGTCACAGTCACGTGACAATTAAGACGGTCTTGGCTAAGAGCCTTGAATGAAACAGGCCCCAGTGGAACTAGGGCTGGTCCTCCGTCATGGTCGAGCTCCTGTCCCCTGGTATCAAATACACACAATTATCTTGTGCACCGTCTCACCTCTCTGGGGAGTATACAAGCTCGAGCTACTCAGAACTACATGCTAATTAACACCCGACCAAGTAACCATAATCTATACACCTGGGTAAAGAGCAACAATTGGATTAAATGTCTTGCTGATGGACCCAAATGCCAAGGCATCGATAGGTTTCAAACTCGGCTCCCGTGATCTGAAGTCAAGCTCTTATTAGCCTCTTGACAAGGCATGTCTCGTCTGAGCTGAGTTGAATGCACGGTATAGTATGCATTATGCAGGAACGACTGGACAGCGCGACTACCCTGCACAATCATGGATCGCACGTGAATTCATCACTCGCCAGATAGCCTCCATCAGGCGTTCAGTCGTTCCTGATCCTGCATGCAGCGCAGCCATTGCTTGCTTGAGACACGAAGCCTTGTTAAAGGCTAAGCTCTTATACGATCGTGCTACAACATCTTCACAGTGTGATGCCAGTATATAGCAGTAGTATACGCAGTCCGATAATCAAAAGAAGACAATATAATTATAAACGTAACATATTATCATTTTTGTTGAACTTTGTCGGAAGTGAATCTCCACACAAAGTTTACCGTCCATTAGCAATTAATCTGTGAAAATTGTATTTTATTTGTTCTTAGCTCAACAGCACTGTCAGATTATTCCATCAACCGAATGCATAGTGCATATAATCATGTCATGAAAATCTATTTCCTTTTAAAGGTTCTCTGAAATCCAATTGCAAGTTGCCTTCAACTATTGTGTATTAGTGTATACATCAACTATTTGTTAACTATTTTACCTACATATGTTTTGTATATTTTTAAACATTTTAGCAACTATTTTCTTCAGTTTGCCAAATTATTGATGATGGCAAACTGTCGCTTACACTGGCGCGGAGGGTGACGGACCTAAATCAAACTCTAAATTAATTTCTAGTAGAGATCGTCGATCAGTCATAAACGGTCCCTCATAAGTTCATAACCATGAGAAAACAGTTTGCGCTATAGTTTTAGGCACATTTCAAGATACCACTCCATCATGGACTTTAATAATTCGTGATGTAAATGAAGGGACCTGGGAATGTGGCAAGACGTAGAAATACATATATATAACTGAATTATCGGACGAAATTTGGACAATATGATTGAATTGTGTTGACTTGGCTTACATTGATATATGTCAAGCTGCTTCATTACAATTCAGTTTGAATACGATGAATTTCCGATGACTCACAAGTAGTGCAATTTACCATTAAGAGGATTAAAATGGATTAAGAAACCCCTATAAATTTTTACCGTGGAATTTTGACATCTGTGCCAAATGGGTTATTCACATCTGCGTACATTTATACATTTTGAAATTCGATGTTAGAGGGACCGTGTAACATTATTGGGGGCACACCGTATTCAATACATATGTTTTTATTTTTCCACATAATTTCCCCCGTATGTTGTTTTAATTTTGTATTCTGTATGCCAAATTATTGGGGGCACCCCCCCCCCCCCCCCCCCCCCCACCCCCACGAAGCTATGCCACTGGCATTGTTTGAAAAATCGCAAAACTGTTAAATTCGGAGGTGAAATGTCAGAGATATCATAGTTTTACGTATGTATTTGTCTAATGGCCTAGTATTACATGATTTGGGGGGAATTTTCACGATTATCAAAATATCTATGATTTGGTTTTAAAAAATGATACGTGATGCCACTCTCCTCCGGAGTACAAGTTTTTTGTATCGTTTTACATTCCGCTTGTATATATTAACCACAACCGTTTGCTATTAAAGGGATCTAGCAACTTTGTTGACATGTGCAAAAAGTAATGAATGGTGGATACAATGTATATTGTTATCTAATATGTCGACTGGGTACTGTGTGAAATTGTCAAGTTTAACGGACGTTATATGGCTGAGTAATGAGCAAAAATGCAAAGTGATATTTACTAACTCATTACTGACTGTACACGGTTACGACTATCCAGTGGATAGTTTAACATATGAACACTTCAATCGTAAATATTTTTTAAATGGAAGAGAAATTCGAAAAACGAAACCTGTCCCATGCTTCTATTGTTAATACCAATACAACAAGGTATAAGGGAACCGCTAGAATTCCAATCGAATTGTTGAGGATTTGGACTATATCCCTTTTACTATATGACATTTCAGACTATTCTGCGAACAAAGACGATTCCACTCATAACTAGTGCATCATTTAATGGTATATAATCCTATGTTTACTGTACATATACAAAGATATGCTTCATCAAGATGAGAATGCTGACTGTAAGGTATTTAGGACACATAATATAATATATCAAATGATATTGTATTTCGATTTAAATTTTCAATACTGTAATTGTGTTGACACGGTGTCGAGAAACGTGTTTTTGAAGCAAATCACAATTCACAAATCGTAACATGAGTAGACGTTAAGACTTCCTCCAAAATGTATATTCAGTTTGTTTAGCGATTTTAATGAAAAAGGTATGTGGGGTGGCGTGGTCGGAGTTATTGGGGGCACGCGAATTAATGGAGACACACTCTACGTAAGGATGCTACTCTTTATATGTTTGTACGCCGGGAACAGATTTCAAATGGCTTTCATTCGGAACATTACGTCACTAAAGCGGTGGTCACAACCCGCCGTACTTGCAAGTGCGTGCCCCGTGCGTGCTGTCTACTTTCAAAAACGTGGGCAAAATTTGGGTATCCGTACGTGGTGAGTACCGACTCAGTACCGACTCAGTACGGATTTGGGAGCACGCAGACACGACGTAGCACTTTTAGTGCACGAGGAACTTTCGCTGCGTTCGCTGCGTTTTCGCTGCGTTCTACAGCCAATGAGCGCACGTGCGTGCTGCGCACGTGATAAGTGCGTGGTCCGTGCTTACTCGGCACTTCCCCAGTTCAACTGTCCAATGAGCACGCAGAACTCACGTGGACCGTACCGAGTAAGCACGTGCTCCGCACTTACAACGCACGTTGTGCGCACTGATTTCTGCAGTATAATATGAGCAGAAAAGGTTGTTCGCACTTGCACGCACTTAGTGAGTAAGGACACCGTACGTGAGCAGCACGTGTAAGTACGGTCTCCGTAAGATATCGTGGCAACCGCACGGAGACCGTACGTTGTAAGCACGTTGTAAGCCAGGGGGGGTAAACTCAGCCGCCATGGCGGTTAGGTATGCATGCGATTAGAAGCAGTTTAGCTACGTCACAAAACGTCATCAAAAGTATGACAGGCTGTGTATTTCGAAATTGATCTGGAATTAAAAAATAAAATACATCACATTGAGCAGTGAAATATTCACCACTTCTTTATCTAGCGTAATCAATTTGTGTTGCCCTTTTCTATACCCAATTAATAAGACCACCTTTTAAGTTACATTTTGTGTTAAATACTGTTTATGATTGCTCAATATTTGCAGAAGAGTCGCTCTTCATACACGGATCACTGTCTCAGCCAAGGGCAAAAATTGTTTACAAATTCATCGCGCGCAAAATCACAAATGTACGCGCTAATGACATCTTTGCCATAGAAAATGTACAGTGTGAGTGCGCTTGGTAAAGTGCGCGCCTTACGCACATTCCTATTGTTTTGTCATATAACCTCCCCACAATGCAGTTTTGAGACGAACTTCCTCCGTTCAATACTGCTCGTAAACAAGACCGTCAGCCCGCCATTGTTTTATGTACAAAGTGTATGGGGTACGGTACCTACGGGCAATACAGTTTACCTTCTAGTTCTACAACGGCAGTGTTGGAGTCATACTTCTATGTTGTAAGCACGTACAACGCACTTACCACGTGCGCAACGTACGATGCACGCAACCGCTCACGGCCAGGCGTGGCGTGCGGGCCACGTACTTACACCGTGCGTGTGACGTGCGTTGCCGGTACTCCCTCCCTGCCTTTGCCACTCCCTCCCTACGTTTTCAGAAAAACGTAGCGGCCGTGGCCTCCCCAAAAAACGTACGGACTAAAAACACGCACGGTGGGTTGTGAACAACTTATAGCTGTGACAAAAATTAGTTACAATTCTTGTTAGATTAATGTCCAATAATGAACTGCAATTATTTATTTATTGATTAATATATTTATAAATGTGTACATGTATGATGATACAACTCGCATTTTCATAATCTTACTTCGAAATGTGTGTATCACTTGTTTTAATTGACGCGCATGTGAACATTAAACTGTTCTTGCCTGAACTTTTCTCGTATCATTTCGTGGTATATGTTTTTAAATCCTTCGATCCTTGGTGGTTCATCAAAGATATGCGATCACCCTCATATATTAGATGTGATGCTTAAATAAACAAAATCATAAAATTATCGACGTAAGAGGCGGGTGGAGTGAGGCAGTGGCGTAGCGACTGGGGGGGGGGGGGGGGGGGGGGGGGTGGCACGGGGGGATGGTCACGTGCCCCCAATAATACAAAACAATAGGCAACATAAGGGGACATTTTTAAAAGAAAAACATAATAATACATAAGGTGGGCTCCCCAATAGTGTTGCGTGCCCCCCCCCCCCCCCCCCCCATCAGTCAGACGACACTGAAGTAAGGGGCTGCAGCCCCTAGATAGTTTAGAAACGATGAAAGTCGGAGCAAAAAGTACCTCACATTCGGGGAAAGCTTTCACATATTAAGGGGAAATTGTGCCCATTTTGAGCATGTCATCTCATTTTGTTCAGGACAGGGAGATTTTATTCGAGAAAAGGAATACAAAATAAAAAATTTTTACAACGTTTGAAAAAGGCGGCAAATATAGAGGGTATATATCGGAAAGGGCGCGACATTCATTATGATGATGCAGTGTACAAGTATACTTCAATAAAGAAAACTGAAATTGCTATAGTAATCTCATGCTGGCCTGCATTGAAGGTGTTCAAATTTACATTCCGTGCCATTTCTTGACATCACTTGGCCACGCTCCCTTAAATTTGTGTATATTATGATTTATACAATGTCCAAATTCCCGTACGCGACCTTTTAAAATCGAAATTCCTTTAAATCAATCATGTCAATGTTGGCTGGAAACAAGGACGGCGTGGCGCATTTCCCTTTTACATCCATTATTGCGGGAGGTTTTTTAAAATTAAATTTGTATCATGTTTTGGCGCTATATATACTGTTATATTTGAAGATGACCGGCTGTGCAAATAAATTCTTTTTAAGAAAAGGTTGCCGCTAGTGCCCTGGATGGTTGAAATGTTACGATCTACAACTTATAAGTATACGGTTAGGACATTTTACCGCCAAATAACAGTTTGAATATCAATATAATTAATATGAAATAATGATTGGAATTCAACGACCCCCGATGTGTTTAGAAATGATTGATATTTTACGCCTCTCGGTGTTAAAACTAATCATTGTCTTAGGAAAGGGGAAGAGACCGATGGGGAGGGGATGTTTATTTTTCAATTGGTAATAGCTTTTTGAGGCATGTATACCGGTAAATGTAATGAATATAAGAACAGTAATTTTAACCAGGCCATGTTATTTTCAAACTCGGCTGATGACTTGGTTCCCGCGGAAACCAAGTTAAAAAAAACATGGGCGTATTGGCAAAATACTCTCAGGATGTTTGAGATTTTTGACCAAACTAAGATCAGCTTTGGTAATAATATTGATCACCATGCATGGTTGCCCCATAATAATGTGATTTTCCGTTAAAATTGGTTAGTTTTGCTTTTTGATGATATAACCCACAAATGAAGTGAATTTGCCCGCATGTCATATTTCTGAATATCGGTCTTTTCAAAACTCCCGGATGGGAAGGGTGTGGCGGGGAGCTGTAGCCCTCAACCCCTTTCCTCTAATAATACGCTGAAATACGTGCCCCCAATAATTAAACAAATCCAATAGGAAACTAAGTGACATTTTTTGAAAAAAGTAATACATAAGGTGTGCTCCGCCAATAATGTTGCGTGCCCCCCCCCCCCCCCCCCCCCAAAAAAAAAAAAAAAAAAAAAAAAAAGCAGTCAGACGATGCCATGCTACGCCACTGGAGTAAGGGGCTGCAGCCCTATAGGGAGTTTGGAAACGATGCAAGACGGAGCAAAAAGTCACTCATATTTGGGGGAAACTTTCACATATTAAGCGGATATTATCCCCATTCTGAGCAAGTCAGCTCATTTAGTTGAAAACAGGAAGATTTTTATTCGAGAAAACGATCTCATTCACTGGATACAAAATACAAATTTCGACAACGTTTGAAAAATGCGCCAAATATAGAGGGTATATATCGGAAAGGGCGCGACATTCATTATAAAAACATTTATTTTCAAGCAATATGTGCAGTAAATTGAGTTTTTGGAGGAGCGGCGCCTTTGAATGTTTGAACAGATAAATGGCGCCATATAAGTGCTGTGGATCATCATCATCATCATCATCATCATGCAGTATATACAAGTTTACTTCAATAAAGAAAACTGAAATTGCTATAGTAATCTTATGCTGACCTGCATGGAAGAGGTTCAAATTTACATTCCGTGCAATTTCTTGACAGCACTTGGCCACGCTCCCTTAAATATTCATGTTTATGGCACTATATACGGTTATATTTGAAGATGACCGGCTGTGCAAATAAATTCTTTTTAAGAAAAGTTTGCCTCTAGTGCCCTGGATGATTGAAATGTTTCGACCCACAACTGTTATAAGTAGGGTTAGGACATTTTGCCGCCAAATAACAGTTTAAATATCAATATAATTAATATAAAATAATGATTGGAATTCAACGACCACCGATGTGTTTAGAAATGATTGATATTTTACGCCTCTCGGTGTTAAAACTAATCATTGTCTTCGGAAAGGGGAAGAGACCGATGGGGAGGGGATGTTTATTTTTCAATTGGTAATAGCTTTTTGAGGCATGTATACCGGTAAACGTTTGTTACACTGTATTTCGTAATGAATATAAGAACAGTAATTTTAACCAGGCCATGTTATTTTCAAACTCGGCTGATGACTTGGTTCCCGCGGAAACCAAGTTTAAAAAATATGGGCGTATTGGCAAAATGCTCTCAGGATGTGTGAGATTTTTGACCAAAATAGGATCAGCTTTGGTAATAATATTGATCACCATGCATGGTTGCCCCATAATACTGTGAGTTTCCGTTAAAATTTGTTAGATTTACATTCTGATGATAATTATAACCCACAAATGAAGTGAATGTGCCCGCATGTCATATTTTCTGAATATTGGTCTTTTCCAAACTCCCGGATGGGAAGGGTGTGGTTAGCTGTGCGGGGAGCTGTAGCCCTCAACCCCTTTCCTCTAATAATACGCTGAAACCATTTCGGTGAAATTGCGAACGCTTCCCGAATGAAGCTCAAAATAACTTCAATTTCAGCCTGAAGCTTACCCATAAAAAAATGATCATGTTTACTCCATCCAGTGCGCAAACCTGGGTCTCTTAAAATATCATTTATAATGTAGCGACACGTTCAGTACGTCAAGGATTCGGTCGGCAATTTTTCACTCATTTGCAAACATCATCAGTGAGAGAGAACCACCCTGAGTGTTTCACTGTCAACAAACAGGGGAAATTATATTGATCTATTAAAAAGGGATGGGAAAGTGGCGAGACGATACATTTATCAAATAGGAAACTGTATAGCTGTACTGCTTCATTTTCCAACGTGTGTATTGGAATGTGATTGTGACCCGAATACAACATTATAATCATCACTCAAGCGTGTTTGATCGATGCTCCGGAGAATGGCGGATGGTTTTACTAATTTTTCCTATATTTACAATCTAGCCCAAACGGTTGACCTGAATATGAAACAGCATACTTTCATATATAAGTACGACAGCGCCTGTCCAGAGTGTCTTGTGTAGTATCATTTCACTGTGACTTGGTTTAAAACATACTCTTGGAACGGGTTGGAAGGATAAAACATTTCCGCGTGTTTATAAGTTACCACTTGTTATTACTACAGCGTAATAAAAACAGACGGATATCTGGATATGGCGGGAAACAATACCAATATAACGACTTTGGAAAACGAAGTTTCTACAAACGTCTACGTCATATTATATTACGTACTGTGCTTAATTCTCGCCGTCGGTTTTAATCTGCTTGTATTGGTTGTAATTCGTCGCCAGAGAGAGCTCCAGGACGTGATGCGGTTCCTGTACCAGCAGCTGGCTTTCCTGGACCTGTTCCTTGGACTGTCCTGGAGCATCTGGTCCATCCTCTGGTACTTCGACAACGATGCCCGGACCTGCGCCATCGCCACCATACTATTCCCGCTCCCGTTTAGGGCCACGGTCACGACAATCATGATGACCCTCTGCAACATCAACCTCAACCTCTACATCTTAGTCAGCAGGCCCTTGACGTATCACCTCATCGTCACTGGGACCAGGGTCAAGATAGTTCTGGCCATCCAGTCGGTGGTGACGGCTATTCATTGCATCCCTTACTTACCTCTTCCGGACAGTCCCAATTGGCCGTTCACAGCTGTCTTTTTACAGGAGTGTCTTAGTGCGACGATCACCAAAGAAATGAGATGGTATCATATCGTGAAGTTAGCAAGCGTTTGCATCCCTGTCCTATTCTCGTTAGTGTTTATCGCATGTCTACATATCATGCTTCTGATGATCGTGCGTAAGAAGACGACGTCGGTACAGAATATCGAGATGAACATGAACATGTACGCAGCTCGTCATCACGGTAACGGCGGCGTTTCCCTCACAACACCATCTAACATTAATACCGGCCATGCATCTTCGTTGCCGACCACCGATCCAGTCCCGGGTGGTCAACTCGAGAACGGCTCTCGACCACAGACGTTTCACGGACGGTACAAGGGCTACATCACGGTCCTAATCCTTACAGGTTCCTTCCTCGCCATCTGGGTTCCGTACGTCTTCTTCCATCTTGTTGGGAGCGTTTCGATCTTTGACATGGTGGCGTGTTCTGGCACGTGGATCCAGCCCATCGTTTACCTGTTGACCAACGCAGAGGCCCGAAGGATCTGCGCGAATCGCTTCCACACGTACAGACTGAGAATGAAGCGGCGCGGGAGCCAGATCCTTTGAGTTGAATATAATATAATCCTAAAGAAGCCAATTGAATAATAATATCCCAACGGATAAGTTTAATGCTTAAAGGGATAGTTAAGTTCTGGTAAAGAGAGTACAGTTTTTGTCAAACTGAATTTTAGTAACCAAAACCTGCACCATCTGACCATTACATTACAAACTAATAGTTATAACTCCACCATGCTCGAAAGGAAAACAAAATTACAAACGACTAAGTAAAAAGCCTGTTATCATTAAACAAGATCCGTTCAAACTCAAGAGGGTGCTCTCTAAAAACTTTTTGGTTTCAACCATTTTAAATAAAATATTGTGCATGTGATGGTTTGTAAAAATAGTGATTAGATGGAGAGATAATCAACAACTATTACAAAACTTATTTTGACAATTTTTGAAAAGAGGAAGCATTTAAATTGGTTCAAAATTATTGAATAATTGTGGGGCCCCACATTTATTACAAATGGTTACGTTTTATGGATATTTCAGCCCTTTCTGAACCGATTTTGGTCAAATAAAGTTTATTCTGTCATTAAAATATTATGCTCTTTAAAATTTGACACTCAGATTTTCATTATCTCACAAAAAATGATTATGTGTAGCGCCCTCTATACCAAAACTCAACTATCCCTTTAACAATATTAGATGACTTATTGGAGGGCTACGCCATTCCACTCTTGATGATCAGGCTGTGTACTTAATAATTGAACCATATGATGTGAATGTTATACTGCCCAATACAATAGGCATAATACATTACTTTACAGCAATGTGCATATTTATGCAAAAACGCTCCAACGCAACTCGGTGCCTATATATACAGTAAAATCATTAAATAACACATCATAATTTTGTGTAATGGCCCCGTGATGGCCCGACTGCCTGCAAGTGACGAGCAGATAATCGATCTTTGAGCTGCTAACATATAAGCCTCTATTGCCAGATCTTTGATGGAGCCAATGCACCTGGGGTGTTTCACCGATATTTGAAGTAGAGCTTGACTTTAGTTTGACTGAAACTTACGGAAAGCCGTTTGTTTCTATGTAAATTCGTGAAGGGTTTTTAAAACAAAACATCAATTTATCGTAATAATGTTTCATTGTATATGATATTTCATGTTCCCGATGTAAAATTTCTTTAAAGTCTCAAAGTAGACACAAATATATGTAATGTAGTTATTTTTTTATTCCAAGGCTACAAATGTTTTCCCATAATTTTAAGTCCAACTTCAGTCTTCAGGTTCAACTTAAAACCTTTGTGAATCGCTCCCAGATCTGAGCAATATAATAAGCAGAAATCCATATTCTGAGGGGCTTGCACTGCACTCAAAATAATTCGCATCACCTCCGATGCACCCTCAATTTTCTTTATAAGATTGTTCCAAAAGTGATATTTGAGACTACAGTCATATTCCAATGTCATGTTAAGATTCTTCTGAATGATGTTTGATTATTTTATAGCACAGGAAAACTGTTCATCTAGTCAAAAGGTGAACATTTTCGCAGATTGTACAATCTATATACTGCCCATTGATTTGTACTACAATCGAAAAGCGTTCCTTGACCATTTGAGCCTTAATATCGCCATAATTATGGAGATAATATGAACAATCAAAACGCTTTTAATGTTGTTGTTACCATAAGCCAATCAACAAGGTACAAACAAAATGTTTGTTGTTTGTTTCAGTTGATTTTTAAACTAATATAATTAAGATATTTAAGTGTATTAATGTATGGTGTGTAGGTTTTATGTTTGGTTTTTAATCGTATACATAGTAAATTTTTAAGGCAGATAAGTGGATAACGTATCAAACTATTTTTAAGTGGATTTGGTGTATATAAATGTTGTGTATATTCTCGTTGTAAGACAGGGCCCTGTGGAAGAACAGCTTTTACTATGAATGTGTTTGCTTGTTTCCTTGATAATTGATAATTGTACTATTTGTGTGTTATTGCTATGTATTTTGAACGTTGAATTCAGGTTACTCTGTTTAAATATGTGAAATAAATGAATATAAATGTATATACAAAAAAATACATATACTGTACTCGAATGTCATACAGAATATGCTATATGTTATCAGCATAGCACATGTATTATATTTGCAGCATAATATAATCTTAATTCGAAGGAACATTTAGGCTTTTAAAGGGAAAAGTGAAAATGGTTGATAAAATGTGTATTGCTGTGATCCGATATATTCACTTTGTAGTTTGTGAAATGTCACGTAAAATGGATATTATATTTTCAAGTAATGAGCGAAAATGCTAAATGTATTCGCTAACATATTGCACTGACTAGTACATAGTTATAACCTTCCAATTAAAAATCCGAACACTTCAATCGTAAATATTTTGTATAACGGAAGAGATATATTGAAAACAGAAAGCTGATCCATGCTTCTATTGGTAATACGAATACAACGAGGTATGTGAGAATCGTAAGTGTTGAGGATTTTGACAATGTTACTATCTCTAATGATAGTGTTCTTCTTTAGCAGGCATCTTCAAGTTCGGTATACATTTCATATAGATAAATATTTCAAATGATGCAAGACAACTTAAACGCATTGTAGTATAACTATGAATCTGGATTATTTGTTCACCCTTTTGCCAAGTTGAAAACAGAATCAACCTGTAAATCAAATCTGATTAAATCACTTTGATTGTGCTTAACCGAAATAAAGAATGTCATATTATATTTGTGAACACCAAATATATACAATCACGAAATACATATTAATCGGTCGCAGCGACCGTTTATTAGTTCGAGCTCTTTCAAAATCAATATAATTCCATTAAAGACAAGCTCTTAAATTAGATAATAATCTTGCAACTTTTGAATTTAGGATAAAGTAATCCTAAAAAGACTGGGGGACATTTTATGACTCCTCCTCGATTTTTGCGATAACTCTAAAACGCAAAACTCTCACAGCGTGACGCTTTGTGTTTTTCATACGCATATTTTGATACCACATTTTGTCGTGACTATGGTCCTAGTGTCTCATGTCATTTACGAAAAAGCAACCAAAGTGCAATTTCCCTTTCATTTGGGCATGTTATTTTGAAAGATGCTAATCTCTATTTCCAGCTGCAAAATATTAATAAGAATTTGAAATACCTATTAATAAGCATAAATAATGAGTCAAAATAAAATGAAACAAAAACAATAAAAAAAGATAATGAATACAAACTGAGAAATATTTCTTATACAATTGCTTATACACTTCTTTGTTTTTCCCGGTTTGGATGAGATTTTCTCACTCATCATTGTACAAAATATAAGCTGGACCACCGAATAGACTTTTATAAACATTTGCATGCCCATAAAAAATGATAAAAATGAAAAAGGGACGAACCTAAGAAATTATCATATTTGCATAATCAATTTGCTCTAATATCAATATGCTTTTGATTGATGGAATGATGGATTCGTGTAGATTACACAGAAAAGTGATGTGTGCATGGCAAATTTGGTCGCGGTCGGGCGTGTAAGAGCCCAGATCTCGGGGGAGGGGGTCGGGGAGGGGGTGCCCTTAAGCCCCCCCAGGTAGACAGTATATTTAAATATATACATATTGCAATTATATATCTACTCGAGATATTGTTTTCTTATTGGACAAGTAAGATTGGGGGTTTCCCATTGTTATTAAAATATAATTGTAATACAAAAGACATTGTTTTACTTGCAAATAAATTTAAGCTACCCGCGTTTTATTTGGATTTCGTATGTATATGGAGTAAATTACGATTTATTGATTTGCTACATGTAACGGAAATAGAAAACCAAGTGTTGTGGTATAATAGTAATATAAAATGTATGAATGATATGTTATATTTTCAAACATGGATTAATTTAGGCATCATTAAAGTAAAAGATGTAATTAGAAATGGTCAATGGTGTGAATTAAAAGATATACTTCCAGACAATATAGCAAATAATTTATTGTATAATTTCAATTTTGTTAAATTGAAAAAGTCTTTTCCGAAATGTTGGTTAGATAAACTACAAGATAGAGCACCGCAAAATAATAATAATGAGAGTTTGTTTGAAATATCAGCAGGAAATTCGATTGATATAAATACTATGAAAGCAAGACATTTTTTTATTCTGTTCTTATAAAAATGAAACGAACGAAGCCACTATTTTGTATTTATTGGCAAGCCTACTTTGCATTACCAGAAGATTTTATATGGAATGATGTTTTATTATTTAAATTGAAACAAATATCGGTTAATACAATTAAGCAATTTAATTTTAGACTCCTTCATAGAATATTACCTTCGAAAGACAATTTATTTAAATGGAAAATATTGAATGAAAATAAATGTGATGTTTGTAATTGTGTTAACACAACATTGCACATGTTATTACGTTGTAAAGCGATAAAAATCCTTTGGAAAATAATAGAAAATATAATTTTTCATATGTATAAAATAATAGTTCGTATTGATGAAAAAGTTATTATAATAGGTGTGCAAAATTTTGCAAATGAAAATTGGTGTATTAATTTTATTATTAATATTACTGAGTTTGTCATTTATAGAAATTATATTGAATTTGTGAATGATAAGGCAAACAATTATTTTAAAACCAATATATTATTGAAAGAGGTTAAAATAGAAATAAAAAACTTTTTGAATTGTGCTTACCTTCGAAACAAATTAAGAAATGTAAAAGGAATATGCCAATTATATGAACACTTTTAGTTTATAATTTTATTAATTGTATAATTATGTAAATATTGTTTTTCTGAAATAAAGTCCCTCGTAAGAGGTAAAAGAAAAAAAAAATATCTACTCGAGATAGGACAAAGCATGGGTCCCGATTTTCTCGAACACTCCATATAAAGTTGTAAAAGGCAATATATAATGTGATTTCATTGAGACGATAACATAGCGATAACCTGTTGGAGCAATCGCCGTCGGTTCGAATTTCGTTTCACCTTGACCACTCCTCGTCATATTCAATATTTGTATGCCTTTTTATGATTGACTGCGAGACTGAATGTGCACATTCACTAAATCATCAAAAAAAACGAAGCAATGTTCATACATAGTACGAAACTACTTATATAATACTACTTTTTAAATCGCCATTTATTCCCTCCTTCGTAAAGGCATCCGCAAAAGTGATACAAACGACATTCACAGTCACGCCTTAAAAAAAAAAAAACATTATTGTTCACCCAATTTTTTAATTATTTGTTCTGAATAACTGTTGGCATGGATTGCATCTACAAATTAGGTAAAATCATCTGAAAACGAATGTTATACATAATGATAAACTGACACTTGTATACCACTACTTTTGATAATAGCGTGCATTTATAAAGCGCTTAATACAGGGTTTCTAAGCGCTGTTACAGAATAATAGTAATTACATAATATAATGACATTAACAAAAAAAGTAAGTGTACAATAAAATCATGTAATTTTAAGTGAGATGATATAGCTTATACTGTAAACATATGCTTAGATTGATCTATATTATTAAGAAGGTTTTGAGTTCAGTCTTAAATGAATTTAACATATTTAAGTTATCTTGAAACTATAATTACCAGATCGCTTAAAAAGGGTGGTCTCCTTAGAAACATTACATACGATGTGAATCCGTCACCGCATCCATTAGAGTCCTTCAGATTAATAATTACATAAATAGAACTATAATTGTGAACTTCCTCGTTCTCGAAAAATAGGCGTATAGAAGAATATAACAAAGCGCTTGCATTTTTGAAAAAAAGGTAAATATAATAATAATAGTGATAATAATATAGTTTCGATTTATACAGCGCCTACTATAATACAATATCATCTCTAAGCGCTTTACACTATTATTACCCCGGTTATATACAATGCAAACCAGGACATATTGTTTGTACCATCTGCACTCCCTATTGTATTCCAACTTTATTTACAATATAATATTTACTGAAGGACGGTCAAATCACTTTTTATTATGCCATTTGTAATATATACGTACTTAATATTGCTGGTCACCCGTCCACTTCGATACCACATGTTGGTCACTGCTACCAGACTCAGAATGGCCGTCATCTTGTCGTCTGTTGTTGTGACTGTCGCCATTTATGCAGTTCACCTACCCTTCCCAGGTTGGTCGTTCAACGAGGTATATTATGAAGAGTGCATCCGCTCCATGATCATAATCGGGGAGGACTGGAACGGTCGGCTCAAGATGTTGCTGACGCTGATTCCGATCGCAGTCATGCTGGTCTTTACAACGACCATACAAGTGACACTGTTAAGGATCGCCCGCATGAAGAGACGGAGTGTCGCGGACATACCGATTCGCGTTGTCTATCACGATGGGGCTGGCATCGAGGGAGTTAACAATAGTCCGGACAAACCCTCGGCTAATCATCGTATTCATTCGGCCCAGCATCGGTGGTGTTTGGCTCAGCATAGGAAACACTCCGCTTGTTGTCAGACGCCTTTTGGCAGATTTATGAGGAGCCTGGACCGGGATGCTAGGGTGATCATGGTAGCGCTCGTCACTGGGACCTTTGTCACCTAAGCGACCACCGGGTACAACTTTTCCTGGATAAACTGGCGGTGTCGTACACTTGGATTCAAACGCTGATATATATCGCCACGAATGTGCCGCGAATTGGTTATTCGTTAACAATGATCAAAGATGATTCTCTACCTAAATTATCTTTAAATATATAGAAAGATATTAAATTCCCATACCATTTTTAGATTTATGTATTTTAAGTATTGGACCCTTCATTTATTAATTACCATTGGCCCCTTAGTGACGAGGGGCCCCTACTCCCTTGTCTATGCAACTGCCATCATGAACAATCATGACCAGTTTTAATACGAAATATTTTTGTTTGCCCTAGTAATAAAACTAAATATGACTTTAATTTGCTTCTTTGCTACAACATCCGTCTTTATAGGCGGGGTCGCAATTAACGCACAACTGAATAAATAGGATACCGGTCGACCAACCGACGTGTCTTATTACGCTCGCAGAAGCGCAAACATGCCGCTCAGAATAAAAATTGTATTTTGTCTTATTTCTTAATTTCAGAGCGAGATGCAAAGTGGAAAATCTGTGATTTGGTGTCGAAGTTTGCTAAAAGGTGAAATGAAAGGTTTATCAATTTCAGGTTGTAAGTAAGTGATATCTCAATTTTGTTTTCTAATGTCGCTTACAGGTAAGAAGCACACTGGACATATCATTCATAAGTCAACATCGGATGGCAATCTTTTGTTCTGTCATGTCTGTTATTCTATATTCGAGAGCAATATGAGAGGTGGATCACGAAGACGATTGGTCGTTTTGTGTCAAAGTGGGCGGAAAGATTAAATAAAAAGTAAATTCATTTCTGGTCATATCACTTTATAATTCGCTCATATTCTGTCTCTGATTGTATGCGGGTGCGGAAAAGTTGTATGAAAAGCATATTAAATTCTGGTCTTATCGCTTTGATACTCATTCGCTCATTTTTGATCGGAACTCACACATGTCATAATCAAGACTAAAAGCGTTGACCGGACATTCTTGCTATGGAGTCGCGTGGAGGATAGAGGTAACTGAAAAGGGTGTTTATCCTACTTAGCAATGTTACTGAGCATTTCTATGCGGTTTCATGTATATCAATTCTTGTCTCGTTTGTGAGTCAGAGCCAAACGACCAAGCCAAATCCAGGCGTATACCATTTCATGTAACTGTTTATCAAAGCATCGATGGATGTTACTTTACATATCAGTATGAATGAGAATAGAACCAACGCGTCTTCTTCTTCGATCTGGCTCATCGATAATTCGGTTGCTTTTTACGTCGTCAACCTCATCTTGTCGGTGTATTTGAACATACTGGTCTTGATCTTGGTAAGCCACCAGCGAGAACTCCAGCAAATCATGCGGATCCTGTACCGAATCTTGGCGAGCGCGGACATCGTACTTGGTCTAACCTGGAACCTATGGTCAATCTTCTGGTACTATACCGACAGCTCCAGAATGTGCGAGATCACGAACAAGATATTCCCATTCTTCTTCTACGCCAGCGTATTGGTCGTCATGGCAACCTCGTGTGGAATCAGTCTCAATCTCTACCTCCTCATTAGCAGACCGCTTCGCTACTCCCAGATTGTGACGCGACCCCGAGTCATGGTTGCTGTGGCTTTCAGCACTGTGTGTATCACCGTCATCTGTCTGACCTTCTTACCCATACCCGGCCTACCTGTCATTGAAGTTATCTATATGAAATGCATGCAAAAGAGTGTGTCGGCAGGATTCAACAGCTGGCATCTGACAAAAGCTTTGTGCATCCTGCTCCCGATTATCGTAGCTACTATATTCACGACCGTTCTTCACATATCAATCCTACGGATCGCTCAGAAACAGACGAGGACAGTCAACGATCTGGCCAACTTCACGCATCAGTCTGCTGCTTGCGATCGGGTTGAGTGCTCCAATTGTATCCGCGACGCCAAAAGAATTCAGAAGAGTGCTCCAACCGCCCTTTATGTTCTTCGTGTTCGTGGTAAGGCCGGAGGCCGGAAGCTAAGGCACTCTCTGCTTCAGTCCTGTCATCGTTACAAAGGGTTCGTCACCGTCTGTCTTCTGAGCAGTACATTCCTACTGACCTGGACGCCCTACGTCATCTGCCAATTTATCGGGAATACCTTTATATCCGATAAGATTGCCTCCGCCTGCACGTGGATCCAGCCGATCGTGTACATAGCAACGAACGGCGAGGCAAAGAAGTTGTGTCGTAACTTTCTTCATCGTCTCTGTGACAGGACGAGATAGTTATATGGAAATGACATTTGTTAGCAGAAGGGGGGAAGGGGCCCCTAGGGTAACAACAAAATGAACGACTGTCACATGTAAAGAAAGAACTGTAGATTTGGGTATTTAGAAAATCTGCTTGAGATGGAGGAAACATACATTGCATTCGACAAAACATGCACGCTGATTAGCCCAAAGACAAAAAAGCTGTTTATTATACAATCGGAACAGTACAGTATATAAACCGAACATAAAAGGTAACTACCCCCTAAACAATTGCTCATAATTTCATAACCAAGAATCGTTTCAAGATTTCGTCATGCCAAAATGTATTTTGGAAAACAATGTGTAAAAACGAGAGGTAACCATTAATCCATGGTTGAGTGATCACACATTAAATCTCTGATTTTCACACAAAATGTACATAACAACTGTACCAATATTGTGGTAAGACAGTGGCGTACCCAGGATTTTTTCAAGGGGGGGGGGGGATATATCGTCGGGAAAATTTCCGAGACCGAGACTAGTACCAGTCAAAAATGTTCGAGGCCTAGACCAAGACCTTTGTTTGGGAATCGTGTAAGCAGGGGGGGGGGGGGGGGGGGGGGGTGTCCGTAGGAAATTTTCGAAGCCGAGACTGAGAACTTTCAAAATTTTCGAGACCGAGACCAGGACCAGGCAAACAAAATTTGAGGCCGAGACCAAGACCATTGTTTGAGTAGGGGGGGGGGGGGGAACCCCCCCCCCTAACCCTGGGTACGCCTATGTGGTAAGATGACATCTTGAAACAGTTATCGGTTATGAAATAATTAGCAGTTGTTTAGGGGGGTAGTTACTTTTTGTGTTCGGTTTAGTAGCAAAAATAAGAGAGTGAAAGTACTCGGAATTAAACCGTTATGTTTTTTCTCTTTTTACAGATTTTGCTTAGAATCGTTTCCTTTTTAATGCAGATGGCTACTAGTATAGTCGTATAGAAGTGTATTTGATTTATCTATCACTGAGGGACAAAATGTATGCATTCATGTCAATTTTACAGAGCCAAATGCCGATATTTGAATTGTTTTATTGATAGTGCCCATTACACGACCCGACTCCGATCCGAATAACGATGGGGATCTGAAATGATATATACAACACGCACGTCTTGTTTTAGTTCAGATACTCATTTGTTCGTCGGCTCGAGGAGTTTGGTCGGATCGTGTAGTTTGCGGTGCATGGGCTAGAAATACATGTAGGCATACTGATTGGTGGATCAATTGCTTATCAATTAATTTTACTATTAATAATGTTTATAATGATACATTGCATGTACACTTAGCATTTAATACAGTGTTCATAAGCGTTGTACTTCCGTAAGATGCATGAGATAACATTATTAATGTAAATGTTTTGATTTCATACAATATATTTTATCTGAACGCGGCCACGCATACTGCTCATAGAGACATCAGCCAACGAGAAGAAATATTGCATGTAAAATGCCCATGTATTGTAGAAACGTAAATATCTAAAGGATACAAAGTACATTTCCATAAGTCAATAGCTCGTACGTATAGCAAGCCCTTTTAACATTTATTCATATGTCGTGATATCAAGAATTGATTTCTTGATATCAAGAATTCAATTCTTGATATCAAGAATTCAATTCTTGTGTGGGAGACACGTGCCCCAAAATAATTTGCCAACAACAATAAATAAAAAAAATATTAATGAAAAAACACGCCAATGATGTGTTATTTGTATAATAAACTGTAATGACATGTATTCACAAAAATGTGTTCATTGTCATCGTTGTCATCATCATCATCATCATCATCATAATCATCATCATCATCATCATCATCATCATCATCATTATCATAGTATTGGCTGTCATTCAAAATCATATCATTATATCTACTATAGTACTAAATTACTAATAATAAATAATAAGTATGATATTAGTATTCATCATAATCATAATTAAAAGCATGAGAATATAGATGGTGACGATGATGACGATGATCATGATGTTGTTGTTGTTGTTGATGGTGATGATGATGATGATGATGATGATGATGATAATGATGATGATGATAACAATTATAATAATAAAATAATGGTTCATGTGTAATGTATAGCGCACGTGTTTCAACGCTCGCGGCGCAGAAAAATCCCGGTCATCGGATACACACTGCATGCAATCATCCAGCATAAAAGTTCACATTTCCACTCTCTGTGGAGCATTCCAGCCAGGCATCTCTTATATATGTACACCTGGGTCGAGAGCCCCAAATGTAGATAAATGTTCTTGCTCAAATAAAAACAATATTGGAACACTTGTTTCGAATTCGGGACCTTGGGATTCGAAGGCACGCGCTCTACCTATCTTGCCACACATATAACAATGTCACATCTAGCAATAATGATACACTCGGACGGCCCGAGTTTGCCAGTATTGCTTGATGTCGGGCCGTTATTCAAATCTAGATACTATGACTATATCATAATCAGTTAAATATCTTTGTTTTTTATGTGTTTTTTAAAATTTTGTTAAAGGGATCTAGTAACTTTGTTGACAGGTGCAAAAAGTGATGAGTAATTAATGTGTACGTGATCCGATATGTCCACAAAGTAACGTGTGAAAATTTCACGTTAATTTGATGTTTTTTGGCCGAGAAATGAGCAAAAATGCAAAGTGATGTTCACTTTATACTCATTGCACTTACTTTATACACGGCTTGAATTATCCCGTAGACAGTTTAACATCTGAACACTTCAATCGTAAATATCTTCGGAACGAAATGGACATTTGAAAAAAACGAAACCTGCCCCGTGCTTTTATTGCTAATATGAATATGACAAGGTATGAGAGAAACCGAGTTCCAAGTAAATTTTGAGGATTTGGACAATGTTACACCTTACTATTTTACCTCGGACATTTTTTCCACTGACATTTTACCCTCTTACATTTTTACCTCTGACATTATTTCCACTGCCATTTGTTCCACTGATATTTTTACCCGAAACCTCATCATCATCATCATCATCATCATCATCACCATCATCATCATCATCATCACCATCATCATCATCATCATCATCATCATCATCATCACCATCATCATCATCATCATCATCATCACCATCATCATCATCATCATCATCATCACCATCATCATCATCATCATCATCACCATCATCACCATCATCATCATCATCATCATCATCATCAACCATCATCGATCATCATCATCATCATCATCATCATCATCACCATCATCATCATCATCATCATCATCATCATCATCATCACCATCATCACCATCATCATCATCATTATCATCATCATCATCATTGTCACGAGTAGAGTTGTATCTTATCCTGACGCAGATGGCGCCAGATGCATTTACATTATTTTGTGGTATTATTCCTGATGTTTTATTGGTTAATTACGATCACGTGGATACACTCGTTAATTTATGATTGGTTTATAGAATCACGTGTCTCATTAAATATGCTATGTCGTCATGCTTAACATGAATATTCATTATTACGTGATTATCCTATGAATACTGTTGCTTACTGATTACGTAATGTGTCTTTCATATTCAATTTGAACTTCATGAATTAACCATGTTTAACAACGCCCGTTACTGTTAGGGTAATATCTCAATAGCTGTATCATTAATGTATTTTAGGTATACGTTTTCGCGGGCTAGATTGTGGAATCAGTTTGATTTTGTCCGGCAGCTGAAACGGACGTGATACCGACAGTTCTGTTGAGTTATATATAATTTCCCACAGTTTGTGGTAAGTCTTGAAATTTGTTATCTACTTTTGTATATTATTTATAGTTTAAGATATTTGGAGAAATGCTATTTCTAATTGCTAATATAAGTTTGCTTACAAATATTGTATGAAATATAAGTTAATGTTAGACATACTATGTACGCATTATTAGCGATTTTATTTAATTGAATATTCAATTATGATGACGATGTGAACATAAGAGTTTATATTTTGTGCTTACTTTTGTTGATTTGGATGGACATACAAATGTACAAAGATGTTGTTCACTTGCTTACTTTAAAGGCTCTGGCAATATATTTATAGTGACTGTCATGCATAATTGAAACTTTCCATAGGGTCTCAGGGCCAGGCCGTAACCAAGGCCATGCAGCTCTTCCTGACGAAGGCGTCGTCGACGAGGTAGACCGTCCGATGTCGGATCGCTGTCCACTCGATCGCCATCTGCAACCGCGTTGGTCCCGGAGGTGCTACACCCGTTTACATCGCCGATGCACTGTGGGACGCGCACAAGCAATACTATGGAACGTACATCGACAACGATGACGACTTAGTCTTCTGGCGACGATCACGATAACGTGGACTCGAGATCTCAGGTTTTATTGATTTATTTCTCGCGGGTATTATTTCACTGTCTGGCCAGATGGTTAGGATTCACGTTTAGTTATATTTCGGTTTTTCTTTGCAAAATTCCATTTATGTTAAGATTTGAATTCACACAAAAGTATTTACCCCAAAGAAATGTAAAGTGTTTAATTAATTGATTTTATGTTCTATGATTGATGATTGTTTGTTAATCGAATTCGGTTAGCGATTATTTATGGTGCCAATTGTGAGCCCTTAATTATTTGATTTGTATTTGTTTAATTATAGCACCAGCTCACCTTATACACTCTGTCTTACTTTATAGTCATTCTGCGTATTGGTCTGAAGTAGTCTTAGCCAGTGTGTTTGTTTACCAATTGATCGTTTTGTTTGATTGTTTGATTATTGGTTGGTTTTGTTAGTTTTGTTTTGATGATGTATGCGTCTGTGTGTGACGTGTACTATTCACGAGTCGGATTGACCACCCGGGCTCCTCCGGCCCGTGACATTGGGGGCTTGTCCGTTATTTAGTTAACGAGTAATATGTTTCATACTAATGATTATTAATAACCCCTGTCACTTATTATCGTGAACCTATTGTGGTATGGCATGCAGCGCGCAGTTATTGATTAGATGCTAGTATTCTTGCGGTTACTTTCTTTCGGCGGTTTTATTGTTTGTTGTGTTCTGTTAGCTACAGGGTACTTTACTCTCTTTCCAAATGGCAGGTCTCGAACCGTTCCTTCAATTAGCTGAACGCCTGAATTACAAGGGGCAAGAGCAGTTAGATTTTGCATATAAGCAAAGGGCGGTTGATTTAGAGATAGCAGAGAAGGAAAGAGAAGAGAGATACCGAGCTAGAGATCATGAGAAAGACATAAAAGATAAGGAGAAAGAAATTAGAGAAAAAGATGAAAACATACGGTCAATGGAATTGAAGATTTTAGAACTTAAGAAGGAAGGAATTACTGCTCCTCCTCAACATAGTTCTAATGTCGCGCCAACTTTGCCGAAACTACCGCCGTTCACAGAAGATGACGATTGCGATGCGTATCTCAGACGTTTCGAACGTTATGCGTCCAGCGTAGGCTGGGATAAAAGTGATTGGGGCATAGCCCTAAGTGCGTTATTGACTGGTCGCGCGCTTCAGGTTTATAATCGCTTATCTGAAACTCAAACTAAGGATTACTTTGAAGTAAAGAAAGCAATATTGCGCATATATGATTTGTCTGAAGAAGGATATAGAATCCGTTTCCGTTCTTCAAAGCCGCAAATGGGTGAATCACATGCACAGTTTGTTGAGCGCATTGAAGGTTACCTCGACAGATGGGTCGAGATGAGTGGTCGCACACCGGACTTGGCTGCATTGAAAGAGCTATTAGTCATGGAGCATATCTATGAAGTGAGTGACCATGATTTAGGACTCTTCCTTAGAGAAAGGAAACCGAGCAGTCTAGTAGCGTTAACGACACTCGCTGATCAATATGCAGAGGCTCACAGCATACAAGTACATGCACAGGATTTCACCAAGCCGCGCGACGGCAAACACATTGATAAGAAGGCTTCACAGAAAGGCAAGTGTTTTGAATGTGGAAAATTTGGGCATTACTCAAATAACTGTCCACTTAAGCAACAATCTAAAGTGCGCAACAATAGGAATACAGGCAAGAGTTCTATTGCTGATGCGTGCGTTGCAGGCATTTGTCCCACTACCACATCTGTAACTGATGATGAAGGTAGCCCATCTGATGGAGAAGATAGTACAGTCCAGTTACCATGTGGACATGAATTGACTATTATATCTGCTTGTTGCATTTCGAAACCAAGCCATATGCCGGTTTGCGAAGGAGAGCTCAATGATGAGACGATTTCCGTTTTAAGGGACACTGGATGCAGCAGTGTTATAGTTCGGAAAGCGCTAGTCCGTGATTATGAATATGTCGGTCATACACAGACCTGCGCTCTAGTCGACGGATCGCTTTGCAGAGCGCCAGTCGCCCGAATTCAGGTGAAATCGCCATATTTCTCAGGGAAAGTAAATGCGCTTTGCTTTGAAAATCCGCCGTATGATCTTATCATAGGAAATGTTGCTGGCGTGCAAGATGCAGGCTCGCCCTTACAGATTAGCGTAGATCAGATTCCATTCGGTGATGAAGATACATTGATTGACACAATTCAAGTAGATGCTCACTTGCCAGGTGAACAAAACTCGCATGAGCAGCGAATAGGCTTTGAGGAAGCCATAGCGGTAGAAACTAGGCAGCAGCGTGTGAAACGTGATAAACTACACCCTCCACTAAAGATGAATATAAATGATGTGTTAGATAGCATAGTTACTGGTACTGCTCTTCGTCAGGCACAGCAAAGCGATAGCTCACTCGAATCTGCGCGTAAGCTTGCATTAACCGCCGATGTGAAGACACGAATGAAGGGAGCACAGTCCCATTACTTCACAGAAAATGGGTTTTTGTATAGGCAATATTCTTCACCGCAGCTTGAATATGGCAAGATTTATAAACAGCTCGTAGTGCCGAAGGATTTTAGGGATAAGGTCCTTTCTGTTGCACATGGTTCACCACTTGCAGGACACTTGCGCACAAAGAAAACATTGAATAGAGTGCTTAGTCATTTCTTTTGGCCAGGGGTGCAAGACGACGTGAAAAGATATTGTGCATTATGCGACGCATGCCAACAAACCCTGCATGAAGATTTGCTCAAGAAGGGTTCTCATGAACATCACGGTACAGAAGCTAGAGCTCATCTTAGCTCAGTTACAGTCGTATCTGAACAAGATGATTCATGCAATCAGTTGAAGGAAGACATTGCCATTGTGATGAAAGCAGCAATCCCCACAACAAAAAAGGAAGTCCGATCATTTTTGGGAATGGCAGGATTCTATCAGAAATACATACTAAACTACGCTGCCATTGCTGCCCCATTGATAGATTTGACAAAAAAGAGGGCTCCAGCAAAGGTAAAATGGGGAGAAAACGAGGACCGGGCATTTAGAACGCTTAAGCAACGCCTCTCCTCTGCTCCAATTTTATTTGACTCAAATAAACCATACATCGTGCGGACAGACTCATCAGACATCAGTATCGGAGCGGTGCTGATGCAAGAGCAAGACGGGGTCCTGTTTCCCGTCAGCTATGCTAGTCGAAAGCTCAAGCAGCACGAACGCGCATACTCCGTGATCGAGCGCGAGTGCCTTGCCCTCACATGGGCAATAACAAAATTCGATGTCCTTCTATATGGCACTGAATTTGTTGTTGAGACAGCTTATAATTCGTTAGCATACATTGCGCACGCGAAATATACAAACAATCGCATCCTGCGCTGGGCCCTTGCCCTTCAGCCATACCACTTTAGAGTTCGGGTCATCAAGGAACAGGATAAGAGAAGGGCAGACTTCTGAGTCGGTGTTTGGAATAAATGATGTTAAATTCCACTAGCATGTTAATTGGTCTTTGGTCAGGTTCATATAGCCAAGTGCAATGATTTTAATTGTGAATGGTTAATATATTATATAATAATAATGTATATGCTTGAAATGTTTAGTAATGAGAAAATATTAGTTTTGGAAAATGCACATAATGTAACATGATTAAAAGCAGGTCGATACAACTGTATTGTATTTGTTTTAGATATTTTGAGTTCCATACAAATATATGTGTATGTTCTTGAAATAGGGGGTAATGTCACGAGTAGAGTTGTATCTTATCCTGACGCAGATGGCGCCAGATGCATTTACATTATTTTGTGGTATTATTCCTGATGTTTTATTGGTTAATTACGATCACGTGGATACACTCGTTAATTTATGATTGGTTTATAGAATCACGTGTCTCATTAAATATGCTATGTCGTCATGCTTAACATGAATATTCATTATTACGTGATTATCCTATGAATACTGTTGCTTACTGATTACGTAATGTGTCTTTCATATTCAATTTGAACTTCATGAATTAACCATGTTTAACAACGCCCGTTACTGTTAGGGTAATATCTCAATAGCTGTATCATTAATGTATTTTAGGTATACGTTTTCGCGGGCTAGATTGTGGAATCAGTTTGATTTTGTCCGGCAGCTGAAACGGACGTGATACCGACAGTTCTGTTGAGTTATATATAATTTCCCACAGTTTGTGGTAAGTCTTGAAATTTGTTATCTACTTTTGTATATTATTTAAAGTTTAAGATATTTGGAGAAATGCTATTTCTAATTGCTAATATAAGTTTGCTTACAAATATTGTATGAAATATAAGTTAATGTTAGACATACTATGTACGCATTATTAGCGATTTTATTTAATTGAATATTCAATTATGATGACGATGTGAACATAAGAGTTTATATTTAGTGCTTACTTTTGTTGATTTGGATGGACATACAAATGTACAAAGATGTTGTTCACTTGCTTACCTACTTTAAAGGCTCTGGCAATATATTTATAGTGACTGTCATGCATAATTGAAACTTTCCATAGGGTCTCAGGGCCAGGCCGTAACCAAGGCCATGCAGCTCTTCCTGACGAAGGCGTCGTCGACGAGGTAGACCGTCCGATGTCGGATCGCTGTCCACTCGATCGCCATCTGCAACCGCGTTGGTCCCGGAGGTGCTACACCCGTTTACATCGCCGATGCACTGTGGGACGCGCACAAGCAATACTATGGAACGTACATCGACAACGATGACGACTTAGTCTTCTGGCGACGATCACGATAACGTGGACTCGAGATCTCAGGTTTTATTGATTTATTTCTCGCGGGTATTATTTCACTGTCTGGCCAGATGGTTAGGATTCACGTTTAGTTATATTTCGGTTTTTCTTTGCAAAATTCCATTTATGTTAAGATTTGAATTCACACAAAAGTATTTACCCCAAAGAAATGTAAAGTGTTTAATTAATTGATTTTATGTTCTATGATTGATGATTGTTTGTTAATCGAATTCGGTTAGCGATTATTTATGGTGCCAATTGTGAGCCCTTAATTATTTGATTTGTATTTGTTTAATTATAGCACCAGCTCACCTTATACACTCTGTCTTACTTTATAGTCATTCTGCGTATTGGTCTGAAGTAGTCTTAGCCAGTGTGTTTGTTTACCAATTGATCGTTTTGTTTGATTGTTTGATTATTGGTTGGTTTTGTTAGTTTTGTTTTGATGATGTATGCGTCTGTGTGTGACGTGTACTATTCACGAGTCGGATTGACCACCCGGGCTCCTCCGGCCCGTGACAATCATCATCATCATCATCATCATCATCATTCACCATCATTCACCATCATCATCATCATCATCATCATCACCACCATCTTTATCATTGTCAAATCAGCAGCAGCATTTTCATCATCTTCATCATCATCATCATCATCATCGTCATCATCGTCATCATCATCGTCATCATCATCCTCATCATCATCCTCATCCCCATCCTCATCGTCGTCGTCTTTCATAATTATAATTATGAAAATATAAACACTACTAGATTTTGTTACAATCCATGTACATGCAAGTATATAGTTTTATTGCACTAACAATTATCTAAACATAATAAATGTAATACAGTAAATAAACATATACGTGACGTGATATAACAAAGAACTTGTACTTGTAAGACCATAATAATAACCATGGTTGGTTCTTCAGGCAATAGTATTATGGAATAATGCAATGTACATTTCCAAATTATATAAATTATCATGTTGTTGTTTTTTTGCATATATAAGATTAGTGTCGTAATTTCTATGATTTCTAACTTTACTATTCAAGGAATTCCTTACAACAAAGTTATATTCATTAGATAAATGGTGGTAGTTATTGGTTTCATGATTGGCGGTCTTACAACTGAATTGCACACGAATTACACAATTAAAATATATACATTGTAACAAATAATAGTACATATAGTTACAAATTATTAAAAACACATTTCATGTTATGCTGCTTAATACCATACCTTATACATTTAAAAAATAAGTTAATGGACATAATCTAACATGGAAAATGTATACATGCTATTCCAAATATATATACAATTTTTTAAATGTACCACATACGAAGTAATTAATAAGGGATCAATTAATAAAATACATCCTCAAAAAGCAACTAAAAACAAGTTTGATCATCATGACGTCCACCTATACTAGCAGTATAAAAAAACAAAAATTAACAAAATATATTTTCAACAAAACATATTTGAACTTTTAGATAAATTAAATTTTAAAATGTAATTCATGACACTTCCTTGTAATCATATATAGAGTACCGAAGCTGTGACATCATACACATCTATTTTGAGAATTTCTCAATTTAAAAGAGCATAACAAATAATGTCCAAATGTTGAAAATCAATCGAAAATGTTAAGCAATGGCTGAGATATGCCCATCCGAATGAATTTTTCTTCCATAGGAAATCAGTGTTATTTTGCTCTGGTTCATAAAGTTACGAACCAGAGCACTATACAGTGTGGCCCAGAAAGGATGCAACACCTACGATCGTTAATTTCATCAACACCATCGACCAATGTCATTGTTTTTTGTTTGATTGGGTAGAACATTCTTTTTCCAACAAAATTATACCATGAGCATTGATTTTGGGTTAGGCGTTTGGATCCTAGGGCCATATTTCCGAGGCAATGTCGTTTCCTAAATTTGCTACTTTTTCGTCTCCAGCGATCCTCTGAACACTGAGACATTCTCGCCCCACGGCCTGCCATAGAATTAGCTGTACAGGAGAACCGCATGACTGCTCTCCCTTTGTAAGGAAGACAATGTGAGCCATTCTTATGTACAGCTAATTCTACGGCAGGCCGTGGGGCGAGAATGTCTCAGTGTTCCAAGGATCGCTGGAGACGAAAAAGTAGCAAATTTAGGAAACGACATTGCCTCAGAAAAATGGCCCTAGGATCCAAACGCTTTACCCAAAATCAATGCTCATGGTATCATTTTGTTGGAAAAAGAATGTTCTACCCAATCAAACAAAAAACAATGACATTTGGTCGATGGTGTTGATGAAATTAACGATCGTAGGTGTTGCATCCTTTCTGGGCCACCCTGTATAACACTGATTTCCTATTGACAAAAAAATCATTGGGATGGGCATATCTCAGACAATGCTTAACATATTTGATTGATTTTCAACATTTGGACATTATCTGTTATGCTCTTTCGAAAAATGCAGTTCAAATTTGGAAATTCTAAAAAATATTTTGCTGATGACGTCACACTTCACCACTCTAAAGATTCCTGTAGTAGCCCAAATTCTGATTTGAATAACAAATATACTACACAAAGACCTCTCAAAGACCTCTCAAAGGTACCACTTTCACAATCAGATGAATCTTATCAAGGATATAATGGATACAGTCAGACCTGTCTTGGTTACCAACAAGGATCCCAAGCTATATGGGTGGCATAATGGGGGTGAGGGGGGGGGGGGGGGGGGAGGGGGGAAACGTGTCCCCCAATATTTCAACAAAAGCAATACAAAATATAAGGGTGAAATCCTTTATGTGCCCCCAATACCCAAGTCGAAATTCCCATAGAAACCCATAGGACAATCCTATTGGTCTCTATGGGTTTCCTATGGGTTTCCTATGGGTTTATATGGGTGTTTATGGGACCCATAGACATTTCCCAGGTCGGAGTTCCCATAGAAACCCATAGGAAACCCATAGGACAATCATATTGGTCTCTATGGGTTTCCTATGGGTTTCCTATGGGACGAATAGACATTTCCCAGGTCGAAAGTCCCATAGAATCAAAACCCATAGGAAACCCATAGGAAACCCATAGGAGACCCATAGAAACCCATATAAACCCATGTTCCACTTTCCCTATTGAAACCCATAGAAACCAATAGGCCTATGGGTTTCCTATGGGTTTTGGTTCTATGGTAATTTCGACCTGGGTAGACTGTGCATACTTACTACTTTGACATTTAGCCCCAATTGACTGTCCCCAATCATGAGTCCAACCACGCTATACAAAATAATTAAAAACGCTGCATTTTTGAGGAAATATCTAAGTCTACTCATGTTACGATTTGTGAATTGTGATTTGCTTAAAAAACACGTTCTTCGACATCGTGTCAATACAATTACAGTATTACAAATCTGAATCGAAACACAATAACTTTTTATATTGTACACTATAAACTATGTGGCAGGCATTATTACAGCCAGTATTCTCATAATTGAAGCATATCGGTATGTACATGTATATACAGTGAACATTGGATAATGGAATATCAAACATATCACTGATTTAGTTTGTTCACATACATCTAGTAATAAGAAATGCGATACATAAATAAGTGTAATTAGTCTGAAATTTCATAGGAAACTGATTAGTTTAGGCTAAGATATGACCATTGACAAAAAAAGACGATACAAAACATCATATCTATCGATTTTATAGAAAATCGCTTGAAATAGCTTGGCTCAGATTAATTCAAACAAAGTGATAACATTGTCAACGCATGCAATCATATTATCTAAATTTCGTCCGTTAACTCCGTCAATATTCTCCGTCTTGCCACCTAGGTCCCTCTGTTTGCATTACGAATAACTCGAGTCCATGATGGAATGGTATCTTGAAATTGTTTGCTCATGGTTATTATGAGGAACCGTTTATGTAACTGATCGACGATCTCTACTGGAAATTAATATAGAGTTTGATTCAGGTCCATCACACACCGCGCCAGCTAGCTTGTGCAAGTTTACTATCACTCGCGTTTGCTTAACATAATAATAAATATTTTTTTCCCAGTTGATAAGCGGACTTTTAAAATAAATGAGCGTCCGTGAGAAGATCCTTCCTTTCGAGAAAGTATACGTTTGTTGAGAAGAATTTGCTATATATCATGTTATTCCCAGGTATACCGTGTCAATAAAAACAAGAACGTCAATGACGTAGCGCTCATCCGGCATCTCGCAACATCAAATATCGCAAATTTCATGTGGTACCATTTTCAATTGGTCAAAAAATAAAAAATTGATGTCCTGGAAGGGACATAAAAATAAAAAAATTAAAAATTAGAGTGAAGAAAATATAAATTTGAGGCCCCGGAAGGGACATGGGGGAAAAAAAATAATAATAATAAAAATTTTAAAAAAATAAAAAGAAAAAAAGAAAAAAGAAAAAAAAATAAAAATAATAATAATAATAAAAAAATAAAATAAATAAATAAATAAATAAAGAAATAAATAAAGAAAAATAAATAAATAAATGAAATAAAAAAATAATAAAGAAAAAAAAAGAGAAAAAAAAAAGAAAAAAAATCAATACAAAAAAAATAAATAAATAAAATAAAAAAATAATAAAAATTAAAAAAATTAAAAATAATAAAAACAAAATAATAAAAAATTACCATAATTAATTAATAGAAAAAAATTTCAAAATTCTGTGTACAAGTTTAGTGTACCAAAGTTAGCTCTACCAGATAAAGCAAACCAAATCAAAATCGGTCGAGAAATGAAGGAGAAGAAGTATTTTTTGTGATTTCGAATAAATTTGCATAAATTACCATAGATAATGAATTTCATGATTCTGTGTAGAAGTTTTAAATCCCCCTCCTAGCCCTATTAGATAAACCAAACAGAATGAAAATCGGTCAAGAAATGAGGGAGAAGCAATTTTTGTTATTTTTGGAATAAATTTGCATAAATTACCATAATTAATTAATGGAGAAAAATTTCAAAATTCTGTGTACAAGTTTAGTGTACCATAGTTAGCTCTACCAGATAAAGCAAACCAAATCAAGATCGGTCGAGAAATGAAGGAGAAGAAGCATTTTTTGTGATTTCGAATAAATTTGCATAAATTACCATAGATAATGAATTTCACGATTCTGTGTAGAAGTTTTAAATCCCCCTCCTAGCCCTATCATATGAAACAATCAGAATCAAAATCGGTTGAAAAATAACGAAGAAGAAGCATTTTGAAAACTGTGGACGGACGGACGGACGGAAGGACGGAAGGACGGACGGACGACGGACGACGGACGCCACGCCATGGCATAAGCTCATCGGGCCCTTCGGGCCGGATGAGCTAAAAATTAACAAAATTAAGAGACATCGTTTTTTTGTCATGGTTGGGGTATGATCGGTCTCGCTTAGAGTCCTCGGTGATCGAGGTGACGAAACGACCGAGCGAGAGACTTTTAACAAATTGTTGTGTGACAGTGTGCAGAGCGAAGTTGAATTTTGGATAAATTGAATTCTGCGTAACATTTTTTTGGTCGGAGTCATCTCTATACCGAGCCAAATTTTGATTGTTTCTAATTTTGGGAATGTTCATATTAAAATCGAGTTAATTATTTCTAAAATGTTCCTAAAGTTAAAACATAACTATCTCCCAAGTTCAAAAAGTGGCTTAGTACCCTTCTCTTTTTCAACAGTATACTATATATGATTTTCTCGCATTTTATAATCATGATTTTAGTTATTACCTGCAATTCTGTATTTTAGAGCGATCTCAGACGACAGATATTAGTCGAAGAAGTTGGGAGTTTTTGCAAGTCTTCTAGTAACTTGCAACTGAAAGCAACATAATGATTGACTGAATTCACAACTAACATTTGCAAAGATATGTCCATCCTAAAGGTGTGCAGAACTTGAAGTTACGTTAGATGTGACTTGCTTTCTAATGCGACATGCGACAGCTCATTGATTTGACGAGTCCTCTGCAAATCCTTCTAGTTTCTTTGGTTGAGACCAAGAAAAGGGCGGGCTGAATCCACGGGCCGACACTTGCCACCCTGTCAATGAAAGGAAGGGAAGATTCCCCGATAAATTGCTCGGCGCTGTAGGGCCCCCATACAAGCACGAACGAACTTGTTGTTAGGAGGGCTATACGAAGTCCCTTGAACCGACCTTGCATTCGCCGCAGGGGTCGTTGCTCCGGGAAATGTCTCTTGACTTTAGGAGGTAGTGGTCTTTGACAAGGAGCAGTTCTTGGTGAAGATGGTACGCCTATAGACGTTCCGTTTATGGTCGGACTGGATCTCAGGCTGCACATGCTAGGTCTTGGTAGATTGTGTCCAGATGTTGCCTGTCTGGATAGATCAGCGCTGGTTGAAGTCTCCAGGACAGGCGTATCAATAATCTCTGAATCCGGTCTTGAATGAGAAGAAACGGTAGAGATTTGTTTATTAGAACTTGATGTCGATTGGCTTGAAACTGCCGCCGCTGTTTGACGCAGTGATGGACGCTGCATGGCAAGATAAGTCAGTTGATTATCTTTTCGTGGAAGGACAAACCTGTTTTCCATAGCAGCTACAGCTCGCACATGCTGGTGAACGATTCGTAGGAGGGCGACCTGCATTGCCAATATAAACACAATCGTGAACCAAATCGGTATTATCACAGACATGTCTCTGACGGTGTGATGCCAGTTTTGAGAGTTTGACGATACAGGTAAACCAGCATGTTGATAGCATGATTCAACAATTACCTGGACAAATGGTGATCCTGGAATAGGAAGGTAAAACATGCCCGGCAGGATAGAACAAATTGTTACAAGTACCACAGTGATTCGAAATCTTCTTTCAGTCACTATCATATGGTAGTGAAGTGGTCGGCTGATCTGTAGGTAAACGTTCAGACTAACGCCGCATAGGCATGCCATAGTAAGCGCAATTGTAACCCGATATAGGAACGGAAACATCTGGTTGATGATCTTGCAGGTCTGGGCACTGTTCAACAATGCAGAGAACCAAAATGCGCACCAGATGTTCCAGATGACGCCCAGGAAGAGATGTAAGATAGCCAGCATTGTGTACAGCACCCGCATGACATCCTGCAATTCCCTCTGGCGATTTATCACCAAGAGAACCAAAGAGTTTAGTGCGACAGTCAACACTATGCTTACAGTGTAATATGCAATTTCCACATAGTTGACTGCATCTCGTGTCATTTCGGAAGTGTTTACAACGGCTGACGACATCTTATTACGTAACACTGCTATTGAACTTCACGAACAAAATTTCCAAAGAATAATACCTTAGGTTGCGATGCAGAATCTTTTAGGGGAAAACATTTATAGATTCTGAAATATGAACATGTTATCTTCGTTTACAATGGCTTATGAGCCGAATCAGACCTTGTTAGGTGGAGCATGAACTGCATCATTGTCGCACCGCTGTCCTTATAAACCTGATATAAAATATCGAAAAGAAAACACATATATTTCAAGTCCGATTTTCCGATGTCGATACAATCTTATACTGATATTGCTTTTCACGAAAGAGTATTATGGGCAATTAATGGATTGGTGGAATAATTGGCCTGACCCGCCCATGCTCAGAACAAATCAAACATTTGTTTAATAACCTTATTGAATGTGATTGAAAACCCAATTTGCGACGGTGAATTTGACGTAAAGTTGACCTAAAACGGATACAGATTTTCATTACAGGGTTATCGTCATTAAATGTTAATCTAATAATTTGACAGTTCTGTTGTCCTTAATTGAACCGATCAAACTAGTCTTCGATAGGTTAATTGCTAATGGAAGCTAGACTCGTTGTGGAGATTAAACACCTGACAGCTGAAGTTGTACAACATTTTAGTATAACACAATATATTTCCGTCTCTCTTACAAATGATCTGTCAATTAAAATTAACTGGTAGTCTGCCAAAGCTAAAATGTAACTCTTATATCAAAACAATATGGCAAAGACAGCGGAGTAGTCGCAGCATTCCCTAGCAGTCTTCTGGTCTCAGAAGTGGATACCAAGAAAGCCGGCTGACTCCATGAACTATATGATATGATAATTTACGCTTATTTATGAATGTCCAGAAACACACATAGTGTTGTTCAGTTTATAGATAAATTTACATAAAAACCAAAACAAAGCAGTTGTTAAACTGAAATTATTTGTTTGTATACAATCAGATTGTGTACATTATAATTATAGCGAATTACTTTACAAAAACAAAAACATAATGAATCGAATATGTGGGTAGATAATACACATCTGATAGAACAAAATGTAGTCATATACATTTACATAATTCAAATGAGTGAAGAGAGCGATTATTACAAATAATAGACGAAGTTATATGAGATATAGCAATTTTGTGTTACACAAGATCAAATATACAGAGTGGGAAGAGGATGAAGAAAGAATACAGACCAGTAAAGATAAGAGGAGAGAAGGAGATATAATGGGGAGAACATCAGTTTTATGTCTTTATTTGAACCCATCAAGTAAGAAATTAATATTGGCATATTAAATTGAAAGAATTGGAAAACACATAATAAGCAAGTTATCGTTATTGTCCTAAAATTTAAATATGAGAATCAAATGCAAATTCATTTATCTGTACAAAAGAATAACACCTAGAAATGCGAATAAAACAGCAACAATAAGCATACAAGCAAAATTTCCAAGCTTTACATGAAGCATTTTGCAAAATATAACTTTAATAGCACGAAGCATTTTGCAAAATATAACTTTAATAGCACGAAGGTTTAAAATATGGTTTACAATTATTCAGAAGCAAACTATTAAACTGGAAAAATAATCACTAAACTGTATAAATAGAATTTTACCAAATTTTAAAGATACTTCCTTACATGGTGCTACCTAATTAACAATCATAATAATGATAGCATATACAAAAATACGAAAAACTAGCTTTCAAAAACGTGACCAACCAGCGCAAGTTCATGTCAACTATGATTATACCCCACCCTTAAGGAAATACCAAGTGCAATAATGTAAATGTAGGTTATGTTGTGGATATACAAATATATTATACATTAAAAGGGTAATAACACATTAAATCAGGATGTGAAGGCAAGATGTTGAGAATATCGACAGAGAATAATAACAAGAATATATCTGCATATTCTGTATCTATAGAGCTATCCTCGACAAAAGAATGATTTAAGAAGTTCTATGCAAATCCTTCTGGTCTCTTCGGTTGAGACCAAGAAGAGAGCGGGCTGAATCCACGGGCCGACACTTGATACTTTGTCAAATATAGGAACGGCAGAATCCCCTATAAGATACGCGATGCAGTACGGCCCCCATACAATAACGAACGAACTCGTAGTTAGGATGGTCATACGAAGTCCTTTGAGCCGACCGTGCTTCCGTCGAGGGGGTCGTTGCTCGAGAAAATGTCTCTTGACTCTAGGATGCAGTGGTCTTTGAACGTGAGGGGGTCTTGGTGAAGATGGGAGGCCAGCAGACGTTGCTTTGTCGTTCAGGCTGTTTTGACCAGCTCTCGAGGAAGTCACCAGAACAGGCGTTGCGGTACTATCTGGACCAGGATTTGACGAAGAAGAAACTGCAGCGAATTGTTGGTCAGACATTTCTCTGGGTGATATTGTTGTATCTTGGCTAGGAACTATGATTGTTTCTTGACGAGATAATGAACGCTGCATGTCGGGGCAAGTCTGTTCTGTATTGTTTTGTTGAAGGACAAACCTGTTCTCCATAGCAGCTACAGCTCGCATGTGTTGACGTACTATTCGTAGGAGGGCGACCTGTATTGCCAATATAAACACAATCGTGAAACAAATCGGTACCACCACAGACATCGTTCTGACGGTGCTATGCCAGTTTTGAGTGTTTGACCACAAAAATAGGCCGGCATGTTGATAGCAATCATCGACTATTACCTGGACAAATGGTGACCCTGGAATCGGAAGGAAAAGGATGTTGAGCAAGATGGACCCGATTGTGACAAGGGCCAGAGTGATTCGGAATCTTCTCTCTGTCACTATCATATAGTAGTGAAGTGGTCGGCTAATCTGTAAATAAATATTCAGACTAACGCCGCATAGGCATGACATGATCAGCATCAGCGTCACCCGATATAGGAATGGAAAGATCTGGTTGATGACCTTGCAGGTCTGAGCACTGTTTAGCAATGTAGAGAACCAGAATGTGCTCCAGATGTTCCAGATGATACCCACAATGAGATGCAAGACAGCCAGCAGCGTGTACAGCACCCGCATGACATCATGCAGTTCCTTTTGACGATTTATCACAACGAGGGCCAAAGAGTTCAGTGCGACCGTCAGTACTATGCTGAAGGTGTAATATGCAATGTCCACATAGTTGTCTGCGCCTTGTGTCACTTCGGTAACGTTTGTCATGGCTGACGACATCGTATAACATAATGATGCGTATTAAACATTTATTGTTGTTGATCTTCAAACATATTGTTCTATGTTAGATTCCTTTGAACGTTATGCAGAATTTGTTTTGGGCACATTTGAGAAGAATGCTGTTCAAAGCGTCGATATAAAACCTTTATCTCAGTTTATGAGCCAAACAAGACCTTGTAAGTGTGATAATGAACCGCATAACTGCCACACTCCATCCCTAATAAACGCGATATAAAAGGACACAACGAAATCATAATCATTTCAAGTCACATTTGCCGATGTCGATAAAATACTCAATGAATGCGCTCTATAAATAACACTAATAACCGTTATTATTATCATTAGTAGTATTTATACGGATATTGCTTCTCTCGACACCGTAGTATGGATAAATATTGGATTTGAGTGATAATTGGCAAATCCCTGCAGTGCTAAGTACAAAGTAAACAACTGTTAGATTACACAATTTAACATAAGTCAAAACTTAATTGCAAAATATGTATTCATTTTTACGTAAATAAAGCAAACCCAAAACGAATGCAGACTTTCATAACAGGGTTCTTATCATTATACCTTGGTCGAATAACTTGACAGTTATTTTGTCCGAAGAAGAGCCAATCAAACTAGTGTTTGATAGGTTAATTGCTAATGGACGGTATACTTAATTGTGGATATTTAATTCCTGACAGTTGATGTTTTACCAAATTATTGTATGCCACAATATGTTTCCATCTCTCTTACAACAATCTGTCAACCTACATAAATAGTTTAATTTGCAAAAGATAAAAGCATAGCTCACAACAAAATAATCTGGCTAAAACAAAATAATGTCTTTATCGCAACATGTCCTTGCAGTCTTCTGAGCTCACACGTATATACCAAGATAGAGGAACCGTGATGCTTATGAATATGAGTGTACAGATGGAATACAGGGATATTTACTTATACAGGGTGTTAAAAAAAAAAGTAATCGAAGTTCAAAGGTCAATCATTTCAAAATGATACATTCTCATAATTTCAACCAGACATAGATGTAAAGAGTGGTTATTCAGCTTGAATAGGATACCTTTCCGTAATCAGTAATGTCACGCATCGCTGAGTTCTCTGTTGTTGAAGATGACACGTCGAAAACACACTTTTTGCAAGTTTGGGCTAATGAATGAAAGTTTGAAAGTACAATAATGGTGCCACACCGTATGAAAACATCGATTTGAACAATTTGTGTTGGGTATGCGAGTTAATGAATCGTTTAGCTGAATACATTCACCGATATCATGCATGATTATGTACATTTTACTTGAACATGAATATGCGCTGGCCTGCCATCCACCCGGAGTAAATTCTTATGTTGATATCATTCGTTAAAAATGGACAACTTGGATTAGAAACTTTGAGAAAGGTCAAGTGATTGGGCCATTTTTCTTCAAAGAAATAAACATTAACTGGTAACATGTACATTTAGATGATACCTCAGTTGGAGGAACACATTATGCAACAGGGGCGAGGAGTATTTAGACATATTCAGGACAGTACCCAAACCCATCACCGTGTCGCTGTCACAGATGGACTAGGGGAGCTCTGACAGTGGGGAAAGGGTCATTGCGATAACAAATTAGATGGAAAGGCCACCAAGGTCATCTAATTAATTTTTGTTGACCTCTTAATGTTTGGATACTTAAAGAACAAGATTCTGGATGATTTGCAGGGTCGCAATCGACACAAAGTGGATGTTTTAGCACTAAAATGATAACTAATCACTAAGAGTTATGTGACAACACTCATTTTTCAAGAATCTATTCAGAAGCCCAAAGTTGCAAATAGTGAGTTTTGCACCTGTCATATTCAAAGGCAAAGAACTCAGCGATGCGTGACATTGTTGATTCAGATCTCATTCAAGGTGTGAACATATCTAGTTTTGAAATAATTGACCTTTGAACTTCGATTACCTTTTTTTTTGACACGCTCTGTATTTGTATTTTACAGCTATCTGCGACATCAGATTGGTTTCAGAAACTCTCTGCAAATCCGTCTAGTCTCTGCAGTTGAGACCAAGAAGAGGGCGGGCTGAATCCACGGGCCAACACTTGCCACCCTGTCAATGATATAAACGGCAGATTCCCGGACAAGTTGCACGATGCAGTAAGGCCCCCATGCAAGCACAAACAAACTTGTTGTTAGGAGGGCTATACGAAGTCCTTTGAACCGACCTTGCTTCCGCCATGGGGAGCGTTGCTCGGGGAAATGTCTCTTGCCTCTAGGTGATGGTGGTCTTTGACCTAGAGCGGGTCTGGATGAAGGTGGGAGGCCAACGGACGTTTCATTATCGTTTAGACTGGATCTCAGTGAAGTTAGTACATGTAATGTCTGCCTTGGGAGACTTGGTACCGTTACTTTCCCATTTCGACCAGCTCTAGGTGAAGTCTCCAGGACATGCGTTGCAGTAATATCCCTACCAGGATTTAATGAAGAAGATACTGTAGTAAATTGTTGGTCAGAACTTCCTTTAGGTGATCTAATTGTCTCTTGGCTAGGAACTATGATTGTTTCTTGACGGGATGATGAACGTTGTATGTTGGGACAAGTCTGCTCTGTATTGTTTCGTTGAAGGGCAAACCTGTTTTCCAAAGCAGCTACAGCTCGTATATGATGGCGCACGATTCGTAGAAGGGCGACCTGTATTGCCAATATGAACACAACCGTGAAAGAAATAGGTACCACCACAGACATCGTTCTGACCGTGTGATGCCAGTTTTGAGAGTTTGACGATACAGGTAAACCAGCATGTTGATAGCATGATTCAACAATTACCTGGACAAATGGTGACCCTGGAATCGGAAGGAAAAATGTGCCCAGCAAGATGGAACCAATTGTTACAAGCACCCGAGTGATGCGGAATCTTCTTTCAGTCACTATCATATGGTAGTGAAGTGGTCGACTAATCTGTAGGTAAACGTTCAGACTTACGCCGCATAGACATGACATGATCAGCATCAGGGTCACCCGATACAGGAAGGGACACATCTGGTTGATGATCCTGCAGGTCCAGGCAATGTTAAACGACGTAGAGTACCAGAATATGCACCAGATGTTCCAGATGACGCCCAGGAAGATATGTAAGACAGCCAGCCGTGTGTACAGCGCCCGCATGATATCATGCAATTCCCTCTGGCGATGTATCACCACGAGGGCCAAAGAGTTCAGCACGATTGTCAGTACCATGCTGAAGGTGTAATAGGCCATTTCCACAACGTTGATTGTACCTTGGGTCACTTCAGAAACGTTTGTAACGGCTGACGACATGGTATCACAAAATGACGTTCTCACAACAGTTGATCCAATAGCATCCTCACAAATGTATTAACGGAGAGTTTTCACTTTAAACAATTTTCAAAATCGAAGCGTTGCTGAACAGAAATATATCAAGCCTATTTTGAAAAGTCAAGAGGATTCTGAAGGGTGAATATAAACAAACGTTTTTTCAGGTTAGACATCCAACATCAAAACTTTGTTGATTATTTTGATCATGTACTTGATCACTGTCACACAGCACCCCAAATGAAGTAGACAGAAACATACAAAGTCACATCTCGCAAAGTATAGACACGGTCCAAAAATACTGCCGTGAATGCAATTATTACCCTCTGAATTTGTTTTAGATGACTTCTTTTGATCTTTGAGTGCTGTGCTAACACAATGATTATTGCCTAGCTGTTCAATGTTTGCTTTGGTATCTATTTCCCAATATTATTCACATAACAAGTTCTGTCGCTTCTTAATATAAAAGGGCAACGTGTGTGCTACTTGACACCTTTTTTCAAAGAAAAAGATCTAAAAACACAAACATTTCCGATCAAATGATGTGACGTCCATGAAATCTCCAAAGGATATTGCTTTTCATATTGGACAGTCCCTGCCATTGTTTGACGCTATTCCTCAATATTTATATACAACAAAACACATATGTTATAGAGTACATGTGATTGGTGTTTTAAAATAAAAACTAACAATAAAATGGGTATATATTGTCATGACGGTGTTCTTAATCAATACTAGAATGTTTTTCCTGGTGGCCTGGTCGGGCAAGCACATGAAACTCATAAAATATTGCTTGCCTGAAACAAGATATCATTAGCCAAAAAAAAAAAAAGATGATCATTACGAGGTCTCCCTGAGAGACTCCAAAGTGTGTACAAAGTTAATGCTATGAGTTAACAAATATCACTTCGTATTTTGGCTCACACTCTGTTGTGTGATATTCAAGTACCATTACATTTCCATACATCACTCAGTGGAAATATCAGATCACACAAGTACACATTTCATGAACTCTTTGTCAGTTTTTGCACATGCCAACAAATGCAATTCATTATCATTAAACTTTGCAAGTAATTCTCTAACAAAAAAGTAAATCAAACAAGAGTAACAATGCCTAACATTTATAATGTAGTTAATAATTTGTCTAAATCAAACTGGTGCCATGTATTCGAAAAAGCTTATCTTTGTCAAAACTTCTTATCATCATTATCATCATCTTCTTCTTCTTCATTTACATTGTTGTCACCGTCATCATCTTCATCATCATCATCATCATCATCATCATTATAATCATTATAATCATTATAATCATCATTAACATAATCATCAAGTATAATCATCATCATCATCATCATCATCATCATCATCATCATCATCATCATCATCATCATCATCTCATCATCATCATCATCATCATCATCATCATCATCATCATCTCATCATCATCATCATCATCTCATCATCATCATCATCATCATCATCATCATCATCATCATCATCATCATCATCATCATTATCATCATCATCATCATCATCATCATCATCATCATCATCATCTCATCATCATCATCATCATCATCTCATCATCATCATCATCATCATCATCTCATCATCATCATCATCATCATCATCATCATCATCTCATCATCATCATCATCTCATCATTATCATTATAATCATTATAATCATCATCAACATCATCATCATTATAATCATCATCATCATCAACATAATCAACATCATCATCATCATCAACATAATCAATAATTATAATCATCATTACAATCATCATCATCAACAACGTATCATTAACTGAATCCATTATCAAAGTTTATGTAAAATATAAAGATTTTAAGACACTGCGATTTTTTGGTATACAATTCATATACATGTACATGTATATCATTTTATTGCACTAAAAATTATATCATAAAATTATAAATATGATACAGTAAATGAAGGTATTTGAGCTGGGAATTTCTTGTCATATAAGACCATAACCATTTAACGATGATTGGTTCTCCAAGCAATATTTTTAGTTAGATAATCTGCAATATATTAAGTACTTTTCCACATTAGATAAAATTAATGTGTATTTGTTTGTTTGCATAAGATTACTGTTATAATTTGTATAATTTTCTAATGATCCATTAGTGATCCATTAAGTTTATAAGATTTTTCAAAAGTGATATTTGAGACTTTCATCATATACCAATATCATCTGGGGATTATTTTGAAAGATGTGAAATTTCCATTAAAAAAAAAAGTGTTTACCTAGTTAAAACGGCCCATTGATTATGACTACAATCAAAAACATTTTTTTTTTCTCAATCATAAATATCTCCATAATAAGGGAGACATTTGAACCAGAACGTCAATGAAGTAGCGCTCATCCGCCATCTCGCAACATCAAATATCGCAAATTTCATGTGGTACACTTTTCAACTGGTCAAAAAATTAAAATTTGATGCCCTGGAAGGGACATAAAAAAAATAAATAAAAAAAAGAAGAGTGAAAAAAATCTATATTTGACGCCTCGGAAGGGACATGGGAAAAAAAATAATTAAAAAAAAAAAATTAAAAAAAAATGTAATAAATAAAAAAAAAAATATAAAAAAATATAAAAACAATAAAAAAATGAAATAAAAATAAATAAATAAATTAATTAATTAATTAATTAATTTAAAAATTTAAAAATAAAAAAATAAAAAATTACCATAATTAATGAATGGAGTAACATTTCAAAATTCTGTGTAGAAGTTTAGTGTACCAAAGTTAGCTCTACCAGATAAAGCAAACCAAATCAAAATCGGTCGAGAAATGAAGGAGAAGAAGCATTTTTTGTGATTTCAAATAAATTTGCATAAATTACCATAGATAATGAATTTCACGATTCTGTGTAGAAGTTTTAAATCCCCCTCCTAGCCCTATCTTATGAAACAATCAGAATCAAAATCGGTTGAAAAATAACGAAGAAGAAGCATTTTGAAAACTGTGGACGGACGGACGGAAGGACGGAAGGACGGACGGACGACGGACGCCACGCCATGGCATAAGCTCATCGGGCCCTTCGGGCCGGATGAGCTAAAAACAAAATTCAAAATTTGAAAGTTCTGAGTGATTTAATTTTACCAATTTAAGGCATCAATGAAGTTAACTTCTTTGGGATGGTTTGATCATCAAAATGGCCACCAACCAGTATCTTTAAAAAAATCTTAAACAAAATAGATTTACAACTAAGTATATTCAAACTTTGAAATAAATGTTATTATTGACATTTCCTTCTAATTACATAAAGATTCATATAATAGCTCAAATTGTGATCTGAATGAAGAATATACTTCACACGTATTACTTTTCCTACACCATGCACAAGTATATTCTTTGCTGGATCTGAATGAGTCAATGAAGGAAGTTAGACATTGAAAAAAAAACAGGCATACATAGACAAACATTAAACGATGAAAATATACTGTTACATAAAATAAATTGAGTACAAAAAACAATCACAATTGTACTCAGTGGAATCACAGAAATACACATTTTGTCAACCGTTACTAGCAAAGTTACTAGATCCCTTCAATGGAGGTGTTGTGGCATGATTCGATAAGCGCTTAAATTCTAATCACAGGACTCAAGCTAGTAAAAAATAGATGCTCCAGCATTTATGTACTTCAGCAAGGCATTCCACATTGCTGCTCTCTACCTAGAAGTATAATTGGATACTCGGTCCGGTGTTATTTAGCCTGTAGCGCCCTACGTAGTAGAGCAGCTTGGGCTAATATGCTCCCCAGGAAGTTGAGATAGTACGCAATGTAATTACGCTGGTTTGTACTGTACCCTGATGACCAAGGATAATAATAATGCACCTCTAAATAGGGCACCTATATAGATAAATGGCACTCTCTAAATTCTATATACTATTGGCTTAAAGAAGACTTGTAAATGCTATATATTATTGGCTTAAAGATAACATTTCCTCATGCACCACTACAATTCTATTAATCTTCAGCTTCATTAGTTTAACCCTCCTATGTCTGTCTGAGTGTCCTCTTACTCATCAATTTGATTATCCTCTTTTGTATTACCAGTCGCATAAGATTTGTTTGCATCCGTTGATAATTCTTCCGCTGCTTCACCCTTTCCTCCAAACTTCCCACCATCTGCGGAGTCGTTGGAGAAAGCATGTTACATTGAAATCAAGTCGTCTTTAATCCCTTGACTACAAGGGAACAAGGTGGACATTGTACAAAGTCTATGGGGATTTCAGAATCTTATAGAGAACGGGTTAACAGGTAAATTGCTTCAAACCTCTCCCGTTTGACTCTCCGCTTTCTTTACATCAGTTGTATCTGTATCTGTAGGTCCCGTTCGTGTTAACGGTTTTCCTTCTGCTCTTCACTTTTCTCCACAATTCCCACCATCTGTGGAGTCTTTGGAGAAAGCATGTTACCTTGAAATCAAGTTGTCTTTAACCCCTTAACTAAGGGACGGGGTGGACTGTGTACAAAGTCTATGGGGATTTCAGAATCTTATAGAGAAGGGGTTAATAGGTTAATTGCTTCCAACCTCTTCCGTTTGACTCTTGTCTTTCTTTACATCAGTTGTATTTGTATCTGTAGGTCCCGTTCGTGTTAACGGTTTTCCTTCTGCTCTTCACTTTTCTCCACAATTCCCACCATCTGTGGAGTCTTTGGAGAAAGCATGTTACATTGAAATCAAGTCGTCTTTAACCCCTTGACTACGGGAACCAGGTGGACTGTGTACAAAGTCTACGGGGATTTCAGAATCTTATAGAGAACGGGTTAACAGGTTAATTGCTTCCAACAAACTCTCCCGTTTGACTTTCCTCTTTCTTTACATCAGTTGTATCTGTATCTGTAGGTCCCGTTTGTGTTAAAGGTTTTCATTCTACTTCAAACTTTTCTCCACAATTCCCACCATCTGCGGAGTCTTTGGAGAAAGCGTGTTACATAAAAAACAAGTCATCTATAACAGGTTCATTGCTTCTAACCTCTCCCGTTTGACTCTCCTCCTTCTTGACATCAGTTGTATCTGTATCTGTAGGTCCCGTTTGTGTTAACAGTTTTCCTTCTGCTTCACACTTTTCTCCACACTTTCCACCATCTGTGGAGTCTTTGGGGAAAGCATGTTACATTGAAATCAAGTCGTCTTTAACCCCTTGACTACGGGAACCAGGTGGACTGTGTACAAAGTCTATGGGGATTTCAGAATCTCATAGAGAACGGGTTAACAGGTTAAATTGCTTCCAACATCTTCAGTTTGACTCTCGTCTTTCTTTACATCAGTTGTATCTGTATCTTTAGGTCCCGTTCGTGTTAACGGTTTTCCTTCTGCTCTTCACTTTTCTCCACAATTCCCACCATCTGCGGAGTCTTTGAAGAAAGTATGTTACATAAAAAACAAGTCATCTATAATAGGTTAATTGCTTCCAACAACCTCTCCCGTTTGGCTCTCATCTTTCTTTACATCAGTTGTATCTGTATCCGTAGGTCCTGTTGAAGGTTTTCCATCTACTTCCCCCTCTTCTTGCTTTTCATCAGTTGTATCTGTATCTGTAGGTCCCGTTTGTGTTAACGGTTTTCCTTCTACTTCGACCTTTTCTTCAGACTTCTCGCCAACCGTTGAGTCTTTGGCATCCCGTGATTCTCCCTCTGTCTCTCCTTTGACTTCAGGTTCATCAGGTGACTTCTCATCAGGTGACTTCTCAACAGGTGCCTTGCCCTGTTCAAAGCCCGCCTAGAACAAAAACAAAAAGCAATAATAACTATCAGACATGAAGACGACAAGTATTTAGACATTATCAATATTCTAATGAATACTTCTTCTTTTTCAAATGCTAACTGAAGATGTTGGTTTCTTTAACGTTTCCTTTCTGGATTTAATGTGTGTCTTCTTTGTATCAAATAGAAATGTTGTCATTACCTAGGATAAGGTTTTGACAAGTTTTATAGAGCCACATGGGGAAAACATTCAGATAAAAGAGTGTGCAGAAAATTTAAATGTATTGCAGATTTCCTGTCGGGTTGGTGCTTCCTCATTATTACAACAGAACCAAAACTCAAGTTTCATTTCCTAAGGATGTCACATGATAAATTATATAAAATTCTTTAACTGTTATTCTGTTAAATGCTTATCTATAAAAGTGCGGCAAATTAATTAGTATAAACCTGCAATGGGTAGGTAAACAGGGCCTGAATTTCAGGCTAATGCATGAAAACTTTTATATCCCAAAAGAGTGTGTAAAAATGAGAAGAAAAAAACTGTTCCCAAATTATTTTAAACAATAGAATATCATCAAGTACCTGAGAGTGTCCAGGGTTATCCTGGGCTGGGTCTTCAAACACAAGGTCCTCAGGCTCTGGAGCTGCAGGAAGGAACTCCTCACCAGGACATATCCTCTCAAAGATACGCTTGGCCTGCCAAAGAAGGAGAACAAAAATGTCATTCTTGTTTCAAGATATGGTAATTGATATTATATATCAATTTTTAAAAAAGAAGCTTGTTGAACACTTAAATTATCATTAATGTACAGCCTTTATTTAATCATAATTTGCCAATGTAAAGGGCATCGTGCCAATTTTCAAATTTGAATTTCAGACAAAAAAAATCAGTGAAGTCAGATAGTAATGAACAACAAAAATTATAAAATGGAAAACACTATTTTACACAAAGTGCAATTTAATGTTGGTACAACACGCATCTCCATAGACTACAACCCACATATTTTTGTGACCAGTCCAGAATGGGTTAACCAGTTTCTTACAGGGGATTTCAGAATCTCTAAGGGAAATGGTTAACAGTCAGGACAACTTAATTTTAGTATAAAATCATTATTCATCTATAGACACCAGCCCAGGCATTTTTGTGACCATTCCTAAATGGAATAAAAAAACACTCTAGAGAGGTTTACCTGAGCGACTGCATGATCAAAGCCAATGGATTTCCCTGCTCCCGAGGTGATGTGAATGTTGCTAGGCAACCCCTCCCTCAAGGCTTCATCAGGAAGCTCTGTGACATCTTGTTGGCTGAAGAACAGCGACCATAGGATTCTAGGCCTCTCATCATCTTCATCATTGTTGCTAGGGACAGCATCTTAAGAAAACAATATTTGGAAGAATTACAGGATTAATAAAGGCCTTCTTCTCGATGTACATATTTTGCCAAAACTGGACAAGAGATTGATCAATCAACAAATTATTTCCTTTAAGCACCATATGTGGTATCTTATTGGCTGAAGGACAGTGACTAGAGAATCCTTGGCCACTCATCACCATCATCATTGCAAGGCTCAGCATCTTGAGAAAACAAATATTTGGAAGAATTATGTGGCTTGAAACGCTCTGTTATTGAGGTACACATTATACAAAAATTGGAAAGAGATAAATAGATAAATATTCATAAAATGATTGTCACTGTGGCATCTAGTTGTCTGAAGAATAGTGACCAGAGGATCCTAGGCCTCTCAATACCATCATCATTGCTTGAGTCTGGCATCTCGAGAGAAAATCTGGTCACAACTGGGAAAAGGAGAAACCCCCTGTAAACTCGATATTCTAAAATTCAAATTGAAACAACAATGTTTCCATATCAAGCCTGAGATGACTTTCCTCTGGTTAATTAACACTACATTGGAATGTTTACGTATAAAGTATGTTTTAGCTATTAGGTAGACTGACCCTTGTTGGGTTAATTTTCTATGATTGTTTTCATCATGGAGGTATGAGAAGATGGGTTACATGCTTATTTTTGGTTGGCCAGCAGAGCTGGGAAAAGGGTTTTTTGAGTACACTCAAACATGTGTTTAGTGAACATCTAAGGGAAACAAGAAAATTGACCCCTGCAGACAGCAGCTTCCATAGCATTCTCTGCAGGGGATCACACTGGTGGCGGCTATTGGCTGATTGGCTGTTATACACAAATCGCAACTAAGACAAGTTTGACTGTACTTGAAAAAGGAATGTAGATAGAACAAAAACACTTACCATCATGTGAAGCGGTTCGGAAGAACTTGTCTACAATAGGCCTCAGATCATCTTGTGCGGAGGTATTAGGATCAGATGCTCTGCTTGTCAGGTGCACCAAGTCTACATGTCAACACAAAACATAGTTCAAAAGCAAAATCTTTAAATGCCACTCTTGTTGACAGAATTTCTGGATTTCAACAGTTGAAATTAACCATTCACACATTACTTACATATGCTGCATTTTCCAAAAATTACCAATTGTCAGAAAATTAGAAATCTAATATGCAAAATGTAGATTTTCAGCCAACCCTCTTATTTCACAAGATAATTTATAATATATATATATATATTTGTTTTTCAATGTAACTTACACATATTCTTGGGTGCAGCGCAGGCAGCATATCCGACTTCTATCACATGCACAGGCTGTCTGCTGTCCTCTAGTGGTGGAATGGTGAGAAGGGTGATCTGAAATATGAAGAAATCACAACATAATTGTATGTTTTCTTTATGAAGTCTTTCATACTTAACAGCTCATCAATGTACTGCAATGCTTCATATGTTGTTTTTTCAACCTGGTGCTCAGGTCAGACAACAAATAAGGCGGCCTTAAAAAAACACATTAAAATGTCTGATAAATTTTGGCAATTTAAATTTGTTTAAATTTGATATGTTTCAAATTAATCATTTTTAACTTACTTGTTCAGATTCAGAAGGCTTGACAGATCTATCAGTAATCAGGATTCCTCTGGATATATAGCTACAGCAAAAATAATAGAAATTATGAACACCTAAAAATGATGTTTTAAATTATACAATAACTTTCAGAGAATACAATATATTGCACAAAGTAAAAAGGTGATATTTAGAAACAGATCAACGCTGATTTATTAAAACAGATAATAAATTAAGTTCAAGTAAATGGGCAACATATCATCAGAAATCATTATCATCATCATCATCACCATCACCATCACCATCACCATCATCACCATCACCATCACCATCACCATCACCATCATCATCATCATCATCATCATCACCATCACCATCACCATCATCATCATCATCATCATCATCATCATCATCATCATCATCACCATCACCATCATCACCATCACCATCACCATCACCATCACCATCATCATCATCATCATCATCATCATCATCATCATCATCATCATTATCCTAATAAGTATTATTATTTTAATGCTTAAAGGTAACAGAGCTACTTACCTCACAGACACTGGAGCAGCTTGAGGAGGTGCATAGCTGTATTCCATGATCAGATTTCTACAGATTAAACCAAAACAAATGTTACATAGTCACTTGAGTATAAGCAGGAAAATCTGAAACCAGATCGTTATCATGGTTCTCTTACAAAAATTGACAACCATGTTATGATGAAGGGTTGAAAATGTAACAGTTTATAATGGTGCAATGAACCTGAACAGGTAGAGAAATAGGTTAAAATATGTGTCTTTTGGGTGGGGGAAGAAAAGAGAGATGCAAAACAACTTTGTAACAACAGATATTGCATTTCAAATGAAATAGTCACTGTTAACAGTACACATTTCTGATAATAAACTAAATACCAATGCTAGAAATTAAGTTTGTGGCCCTTCTAGGAAAGTAAAAACAAGAATCTGGTGGCTCCAAACAAAGAACGTAACAAATGCTGGTATATATTATTTGTCTGCCCATTCGGGCCAATGGAATTTGCATCAATGAATTTTGATGGCCCAAAGCCGGTGGGCATGTGCTCAATTTGAGCACCACTCAGAACTGGTCCCCAGGATTGCGTCTATCTTATACTAAATTCAAACAACCTTTGATGTGTTGATGACAATAGCCATTTGAGGCACTCACCTGCATGTCAATCTTCTGCCATCGGTATCTATGATGGCCTTGATGCTGCAAGGGAAAAGGAAATATGAAGTTCAGTATGTTAGAAAAGACACAGGGTTGAGGAGTTTATAACAGGCCTAGCCCAATTAATTAGAATTGCTTCTCATATTTCTATATACACTAGAATAATATACCATGTAAAAGAGCCTAGCTAGTTGAGCACTACTTCTTCAATAATTAAAGGGATCTAACTTTGTTGACATGAGCAAAAATTGGAAAATGGTTGATCAAATGTGTATTTATGTGATCTGATATGTCCGCTAAATGATGTGTGAAAATTCCATGGTAAATTATTGTTACATGACTGAGTAATAAGTGAAAATGCAAAGTGATATTCACTCGCTCATTGCACTGACTTTGTACACAATTATACTCATCCAGTAGATAGTTATAAATCTGAACAATTCAATCATACATATCTTTATAACGGAAGAGAACTTTTGAAAACCGAAAGCTGTTCCATGCTTCTATTGGTAATATGAATACAATGAGGTATGTGAGAACCGCTAGAGTTCCAAGTAAGTTTTAAGGATTTTGATGATGTTATTAGATCCCTTTAAGTTTGTCTATGCATAATCTAGAGATGAGTGAAAGTAGGGCTGGTTCTATGTCACCATAGAGCACCCGAGTCCTGCCCCTAGACTTCAAAAGAATCTCCATAAATTTCCAAAAGATTTGTGATGGCTGTTATAGACACGTGATCGCTAGAGCTGGTTTGATTGAATACAGAAGTATGATATGGGGAATACGTTATGTAGGTTATACGACTTACTTGTTTTCATTATCTGCAATCATGCCCCTCACACCTGTCCTCAACACGTAGATCCCTGCAAATACTGCACACATTCTATAAGATGGAAAGATATAAGTTAATACAAGTAAGTGCTTATTTGGAGATGTCTATAAAATCACTCCCCCTCCGACACAAATGTACATTCTAAGATAGTTGTAAGAATTTAGAATGCAAAAGAAAATGTATTGAATGCAATCCAGGTTCTCATGGGTCTGATCAATAATGTTACCTTTTCTTTGTAAATTAACATGGATCGAGCTATTTTGAAAGTGTGAATATCATGATTAAAAGTATACAATGTATCCACTATAAAGGAAGAAGAAGTATTGGAATGTTATGAATACAAGAATGATGTTACAATAAAAATTATCAAACCAAGTAAATAAACAAACTGTTAAACTAGGTATACACCACATCTACTTTGTAAATGGTCATATGACGACACACGCAGTACCCCGGGGTACCGTTGTACCCCGGTATCCCGCGTTGTGTAGCGCCATCTTGTGTCCACTCGAAGTACAACTGTATTGCGTTGTGCATGCAGTGCAGCGCGCGATTGTATGCACGCTATACCCACAGTACAGCCCTAAAAATTAAATAAATAATTAAACAAAATGGTGGATTTTCATCTGGTACCCCAGGGTACCGTTTATGTCATCATATGAAGATATGACCATTTCCACGCCTGACACCCAATACCGTTGGAGCAAACAGTGTATACTTGTGTGACGGTCATTCAACTATCGGTACCTGTGCATTGTAAATGCAATGCAGAGCGTACAGTACAGTATTGCAATGTCTGTATGTGTGGTATACACCAACCTAGATAATAACCCCAAATAAGTTGTTAATATATGCATAAGCAAGTACCTGCAAAAGCACTGAGGTAGCTCTCCACTTCCATACAATGTCCAGAGAAAGGCTGTGTTACCATACCGACCCAGCGATCGTAGGAAGTACTGCATAGCCTGGAGAGCCTGTATGTGAAGAAATATAAACATTTATATAGAAAACTGTTTCTTTTACAGGATTATTCATTAGCAATACAATCCTGAGTAACTTATGATCAGGGCCCCTAAACAAGAACATTTACAATTGATCTTACAATCAACTGACTGACTGTACAGTTAACTAATTGATCATCCAAATAATCATACGGTCAAATGATTAGTCGTACAATTAATTGTAAATCATTGTTATGGGACCCAGATGTGAGTTAAAAATGTCCGAAGTACCCAAAGCTCAGTACACATTACTACCTGTTTATCTATATTTCCCCCCGGCTTGTTCTCTAAGCTCTCTACAAGCTGCACAAAGCTAAGCATCAAAGATTTTGGTGAATAATTATAATATTTCTGTTTTATGATGACTTAAGCAGATATATCAAATATTCAAACCCTGAGTTATTGTGTTTCGTGAAAACCATGTTTATATTGAATGAGTAGTCTCAGCTTAACTTGTTCAGCCTGCAGCCTCAAATGTTATAACTAGAAATTACACTATACATCTGCTTACAAAGGTTCTCGTATCCTACCTGTTGAGTGGGCGTGTTGGCAGTCACCATGGCGATGGAATGGATGACAAAGTGCTGAAGGGTCTTGGTCAGTTTGCGAGACTTGAGGAACTCTGAAAAGGGTCTGTCCAGGTATTCTGAAATAAAAGTACATAGAAAAATTACAATATTAAAGTGGTTACAAAGGGTTATATGAAAAATGAAAAATTTAAGACATTTTTATTTGAAGTCTTCAAATATGAAATGGATACTTTCAACTGTAGCAATGAGTAAGCAAATATCACTTTAAATTTTTGCTAATTTCTTGGTCATATGAGATTCGTTTACCATGAAATTTTCACACATCACCCAGTGGACATCAGATCACAGGAACAGACAATATCAACACTTCATCAGTCTTTGCACATGTCAACAAAGTTACTAGATCCCTTTAAACCAATGCATCCAGATGTACTTACCCCTGTATTCATCTTCTCTGTTCTCCTGGTCAAGACAGAACTCGATCAGCCTCATTAGCATCCTCTTCTCCAGCATGGTTACATAGCGACTGCCGAACACATCTGCTCTGGAGCATGGAACCTGGACAGAGAACATAAATATAATCATCACTTTTAAAATCATTATTCAAAATCTTCATCATCCCCTTCACAGTCATTACAATCATCTTCGTCGTCGTGGTCGTCGTCATGGTCGTCGTCATGGTCATCACCATCATCATCTTTATCATTGTCATAGTCAGCAGCAGCTTTATCATCATCATCATCATCATCATCATTTTTATCATTGTCATAGTCAGCAGCAGCTTTATCATCATCATCATCATCATCATCATCATCTAGACAGAACTTGATGATCAGATCTCATTATCTTTCTCTTCTCTATCATGGACACACAGCGGCTACTGAACAGATCTGCTCTCGAGGATGGAACCTAGACAGAGGTCATACACATCATTAATGTACTGGTAATCATTATCGTGATCTGTATCACGATCATAACCTTCATTATTATCACAACCTTCAAAGTAACAGTCTTCCAAATATCATCGTTTTATAATACCATTCCCACAAACATCAAAATCAAAAGGATTTGTTTGTGTGTGTGTGTGTGAGAACATTAAGGATGTGTTATATCTATAGAACCTTTGAAAGATAAATAGGATATTATTGTTTATATTGTAGAACAAGCGTGAGAGATATCATACTAAAATAAGGTGAAAATCTAGAGCAATGTAGTACAAACCTGTTCCAGCTTGTCATTGATGTGAGTCAGGATGCGGGTCACTGCCTTGAACTCTGCATAGCGACTGATGCGTGATGAGACTAGCAATTCAACCATGGATCCACGACAGAACATCAGCTAAAAGTAAGGAAAACATAATGATGTTTTCAAGATTAGAGCCGTTTCAAAGAGAACAAAAAGGTAAGAACAACACATTATAGAGCTGAAATAAGGGATATGTCACATAGATTTTGTCTATTGTATTTTTGTAGTTTTCATGTGTGCCCAAGTAGTTACGTACATTCATCTTGCTAACAAAGTATGCAAATAAAATGTTTACCTTTGGCGCCAAGTCGATGTTGAATCTCCTCCATTCTTTGCTGACATCTTCCCAAGTCAACTCCCTCCGCCCTTCATCACTTGGCGATGCTACTGCTGCTGCCTGGCCAGTATTTGGCACCTCTGGGCCGGCATTCTGGCCAGCACCTGCTTCATTCTCCTGGACGTTTCCCTGGTCACCATCACTAGCCTCAACTCTTCTCTCCTCTGCATTTCCTGTGGCGACAGAAGCAGCTGCAGGCTCATCAGGTCCGGGAGCTTCTGCTGAGCCTGAAGACTGGTTGCCAACTTCCTCTCCTTCTGCCGGTTCAATACTTTGTCCATTGTCTACAGCACTGTTCTCCTGTGAAGAAGTGGCACCGGTCTCCTCAGAGGAGGACTGGGTAGCCTCTGGCAAGGTTCCTGATGCTGCGTCATCACAAATAGCTCCTCTTTGCTCTGAAGTTGCTGCTGATTCATCAGAGCGTTGCTTCCTTTCTTGGTTATCCGATGATGTGCCTTCTACTGCAGCTCCACTTTGCTCTACAGCAGGAGTTGTGGCATCAGACTGGTTAACTTGTTCTTGAGTTTCAGGTTCAGTAGAAGCAGCTGCAGCGGCAGCAGGGGTCGCTTCTGGAGGTGGTACAACTTCATCTGGTTTGTCCCTATAACAAAAATAAGAAGTATTAAAGGAACTTCGAAGAAATTTTAGGAAAACAGAAATGTAAACAAGTGGAGAGTTAGATCTTGTCGACTCAACTACAACACAGCCCATAACACATTTAAGACTGGTCCTGAATATTCCCGGACTGTGTTCTATAGAGAATGCATATTATACCAAAATCAAATAGTCTTGAAAGGGTTCAAATGTTATCGGCTTTTGGAGATTGGACACAGTTCTGAGGAGAATTCCTTACTTGATGTGGACGGTTGCTACAACATTTGTGGCAGTTTTCCGGCGGGGTGGCACAGATATCAGTCTGTCACCTTCTTGTAATGTTCCTGCTTCATGCAGTGAACCTTCATCTAAATGCGCCTCTTCAGTTGAATCTTCTGCTGTTGACTGCCAAAAGAACAAAAAGGTTATACAAATTGTAAGAGCCAAAACTATGACTTGGTAATTAAAATCAAGACACTAAAACATCCAAACATGGGTTGATATATGGTATCTACAAACTATCTTTAAAAGAGATTATTTATTTATAACTTTATAACTCAACATTTACAGTAAAAGTCATGTGAATTTTTATATATTGCAGTCATTTGGCAAGAAGCTGTCATTTTTGTTTCAGTTTGGTTCTAAAATGGTTGAATAAATTTTTGTTTCATTATTAAATTATGATTTTGGGCCTGAAACTAAAAATAACTGGCCCAAATAAAAAAAATTGTCTGCATACTATTAAAAATACAATCCGTTATTGATTTAAAAAAAAACTGTGAGGATGAATGAGGCATGGCATGGAAAAATATAAGGTTTCTCATTGGTACAATTTTCAGTTTGAACATCTAGTTGCCCGAGTGTGCCACCAAAATATGACCGCCATAACTTCTTGCACTAGGCTTGAAGTAAAATGTAACTGGCCCCAGGACATCGAGCCAGTATTGTTGTCGAGCAGACGATGGGTTAAAGTACGGTTGAAAATGTTACCTGAGCCTTCTCAATCCAATCCAGCATCCCCTTTAGGTGGAAGGAGGCCCACTCCCCGCTGTAGTAGTCATTCCTAGATAAAAATTGATTTAAAGATATCTGAGGAACTGACCAATGTTTCATAAAACTTTCCTAATGGTTGTAAAAAGTTTTTTGAAGGTGGGCCTAGAAATATAGACAAATGAGCAAAGTAAATTGGACTTCATCAGGAATTGAACCCAATACCTCTGGTTTGCTAGACCGGTGCTCAAACTATTCAGAACTATTCAAGGCCCTATTGATGGTGGCCTTTATCCAGGAATCCTTTTCAATGATCCATGGTCAGAAGCTCCTGGCAAAGCCAAATTTTATTTGCTCATTTTTCATCAAGATAAATGATGTAACAAAACATATTGAATATATTGTGATGAGTCCATTTTGTTCTGTTTATTGACAAACAAATAATGCATTTTACATGATTTTTCAAATATGTTTACTAACAAGAAAAATACATATTTTAAAGCGGACAAGTAACACCTGATTGTTTAACAATGCGTGTAAAAGGAAAAGACTTGGTTGCATCAAAAACAAACCAAATCATTTAAAAAGTATGTCATGTGTTTTTTATATTGAATTGAATTGAATTGAATTTATTCGGCAAAAAGTAAAATAAAAAATATCACAAAATAAATGTACAAATATACAATTTAAAGCCAGGACCTCTGTGAAGCAGCAGCTTGTATTTGAGGCCCCAATAAACGAAGGCAATTATGACTTATTATTATTTACTTGACCAAATGTAGAAACAATTTACAATTATTGTGGCCTGTAGGTTACTTTGGGGTGGGGGCATCAGGTTTAATTTTAAAACCTGGATATATTCTAAAACCACACAATCTTACCTGTCTAAATGCAAGACTCTGTGTCCAATTCTTGCTAGAGCTGCAGCAACTATGCTTTCTTGGACACCTGGAACAATGAGGAAAAATGGCAAATTATTGCATGGGCAATGTACATGTTAAAGAAAACATGTTTATATTATAATTGAAGAGTACCAAATGCAGAAAACACCCAGCTGAATTTTGGCAGTACGCAACTTTGATACGGAAAGTTACCAAATTATTCATCATACTCATACATCGTAGATCGATCCAGTACGAAAATATTATTAATTTTCTGATACAAACCTTACATTTCTAAGTCTAAGACATTAAAACAATATTTATTCAAATCAAAGTAATCATTTAATGACATATTTACATATTCATTCCATTGACTTGTTGTAACTGGGTCAATCCACGTCAAATCAACCAGTGGTGTTCACCCGACCCCCTTCAAATTTGCTAAAATTCGCACCAAATGTTCCCCCAAGTGTCTCACGGAAAATTCAGAAATATTTTGCCCCAAGGTCAAACGGTTGCTAAGATACGGCCTCACCTAGCAACCAATGCGCGATTCTTAAAAGGCGTTATACAAAAATCAGCCATTTTCAACTGCCCCTCACAGCTAAAGTGAATGAGGGAGCAAGCTAAATTTTTGTAAGTTGAAAGAACTTTATTATCTGTAAAAGTAAATAAAAAAAAAAATCTGCTACGAAATTTCATTTTCGCGTACGAGGTCATCAAAAATGAACCTTAAGTCGTAAAATTTAAATTTTCGGACAGTGTTTAGGGGTCAATAAAATTAATATAACAACAAATAAAGCAAAAGTAAGAATGTAAATCAATTTAAAACAACTTTCTCTAAAAGCACACAAAAAATCAGCACAAAAAATGGTTCCGTTTTCGTGTAGGGCGCCCTCAAAGTCTGAACATATCAGAAATCAGCAAAGTTGAAGGTCAAAGTTCACCTTTAGTCCAACCTAGTAGAAGCATGAAAATTGGTGGAATGATAGACATTCATCTATATTTTAGGGTACCACCAGCGAAAATTTGCTTCCAAAATGTTATCTAGCTTAAAAACGCACACGAAAATGAGGTTAAACACTGTTACGCAACCATTTATTGCCCTCAAGTGGTTTTCAGGGTTTTTGAAAGCTTCTGTGAAAAAAACTAATCATGCTGCTAGGCTCATTTTAGCATGTCTGGTAGTCCTTAATGGGTACTTCAAGAAAATGCATACATTGGGTAGGTTTTCTGAGAGGATTGACCTAAAAAATGCATCTGAAAATGGTTAGAAAACACGTTTTTTACAATTATTGTCAATTTTCTGGTAACGTGCCTGTGTTTACAGGCACTTTCAAACTTCAATATTTGTAAGATGGAAAGTGACATAAAGCTCATATCTTCTAATCTGGTAGACATTCACCTATATTTTAGGGAACTATCAGTGAAATTTTGCTCCCGAAATGTTATCTAGTAGAAAAATGCTCACACAAATGGGGTCAAACACCATTACGCTACCATTACGCTACCATTTATTGCCCTCAAGTGATTTTCAGAGGATTTTGAAAGCGTCTCTGAAAAAAAGTATTAATGCTGCTAAGCTCATTTTGGCATGTCTGGTAGTCCTTCATGGGTACTTTCTAGAAAATGCATATGTTGGGTAGGTCTTTGTACAGCATTGACCTTGAAACTGCATTTGAAAATGGTTAAAAACACGTTTTTTTACAATTGGTCTATTTTCTGATAACGTGCATGTTTTTACAGGCACTTTCAAACTTAAATATTTTCGAGATGGAAAATGGTTCATAGCTCATATCTTCAAATCTGTTAGACATCCATCTATATTTGAGTGAACAACTAGTAACATTTTGCTTCCGAAATGTTATCTAGCATAAAGCGCACACGAAAATGAGGTTAAACATTGTTATGCAACCCTTTATTGCCCTGAAGTGTTTTTCAGGGGTTTTTGAAAGCTTCTGTAAATAAAACTAGACATGCTGCTAGGCTCAATTTAGCATGTCTGGTAGTCCTTCATGGGTACTTCAAGAAAATGCATACATTGGGTAGGTTTCATACAGCATTGACCAAAAAAATGCATCTGAAAATGATTAAAAAACGTTTTTTACAAGAAAATAGACAAATAATTGTAAAAAACGTGTTTTTTAACCATTTTCAGATGCATTTTTACAGTCAATGCTGTAGGAAACCTACCCAATGTATGCATTTTCTTGAAGTACCCATGAAGGACTACCAGACATGCTAAATTGAGCCTAGCAGCATGTCTAGTTTTATTTACAGAAGCTTTCAAAAACCCCTGAAAAACACTTCAGGGCAATAAAGGGTTGCATAACAATGTTTAACCTCATTTTCGTGTGCGCTTTATGCTAGATAACATTTCGGAAGCAAAATGTTACTAGTTGTTCACTCAAATATAGATGGATGTCTAACAGATTTGAAGATATGAGCTATGAACCATTTTCCATCTCGAAAATATTTAAGTTTGAAAGTGCCTGTAAAAACATGCACGTTACCAGAAAATAGACCAATTGTAAAAACACCTGTTTTTAACCATTTTCAAATGCATTTTCAAGGTCAATGCTGTACAAAGACCTATCCAACATATGCATTTTCTTGAAGTACCCATGAAGGACTACCAGACATGCCAAAATGAGCTTAGCAGCATTAATACTTTTTTTCAGAGACGCTTTCAAAATCCTCTGAAAACCACTTGAGGGCAATAAATGGTAGCGTAATGGTAGCGTAATGGTGTTTGACCCCATTTTTGTGAGCATTTTTCTACTAGATAACATTTCGGGAGCAAAATTTCACTGATAGTTCCCTAAAATATAGGTGAATGTCTACCAGATTAGAAGATATGAGCTTTATGTCACTTTCAATCTTACAAATATTGAAGTTTGAAAGTGCCTGTAAACACAGGCACGTTACCAGAAAATTGACAATAATTGTAAAAAACGTGTTTTCTAACCATTTTCAGATGCATTTTTTAGGTCAATCCTCTAAGAAAACCTACCCAATGTATGCATTTTCTTGAAGTACCCATTAAGGACTACCAGACATGCTAAAATGAGCCTAGCAGCATGATTAGTTTTTTTCACAGAAGCTTTCAAAAACCCCTGAAAACCACTTAAGGGCAATAAATGGTTGCGTAACAGTGTTTAACCTCATTTTCGTGTGCGTTTTTACGCTAGATAACATTTCGGAAGCAAATTTTCGCTGGTGGTACCCTAAAATATAGATGAATGTCTATCATTCCACCAATTTTCATGCTTCTACTAGGTTGGACTAAAGGTGAACTTTGACCTTCAACTTTGCTGATTTCTGATATGTTCAGACTTTGAGGGCGCCCTACACGAAAACAGAACCATTTTTTGTGCTGATTTTTTGTGTGCTTTTAGAGAAAGTTGTTTTAAATTGATTTACATTCTTACTTTTGCTTTATTTGTTGTGATATTTATTTTATTGACCCCTAAACACTGTCCAAAAATTTAAATTTTACGACTTAAGGTCATTTTTGATGGCCTCGTACGCGAAAATGAAATTTCGTAGCAGATTTTTTTTTTTTCTTTACATTTACAGATAATAAGGTTCTTTCAACTTACAAAAATTTAGCTTGCTCCCGCATTCACTTTAGCTGTGAGGGGAGTTGAAAATGGCTGATTTTTGTATAACACCTTTTAAGAATCGCGCATTGGTTGCTAGGTGAGGCCGTATCTTAGCAACCGTTTGACCTTGGGGCAAAATATTTCAGAATTTTCCGTGAGACACTTTGGGGAACATTTGGTGCGAATTTTAGCAAAATTGAAGGGGGTCGGGTGAACATTTCTCTGAAAATTGGGTGATTTGACGTGGATTGACCCAACTACACAATCATGTTCAGGAGTTGTTTGAGAAGCACATTGAATTTGTTTTTAGCAGAGTTTGGTGAACAAATCCAATAAAATCAACTTTAGAAATAGAATTTCTTATGTGGACCATATACTTTGTAGATGTGAATTAGAGTTCATTTAAAAATAATTGTGTTTTTTCAAATTAAAATATATATTATTACTTATACTGTTTGATTTATTTTGTCATTAAATATTCTCAAGAGAAGGCAACGCCAAATTTGAAACGATGATATATTTTTAACAATAGCAACAACAATCATTCTTACGCAGTAAGCCTCTTGACTTGCAGGGGTGAATCTTTCTCAACATTCATTCAATTTCAACAATATTAAGACCAAGACATAACATGGATTTCAACATTGTGGGACTGTATTATTTCGTTCAGATTTTATCAACTAAATTTACACATTGAAAAATAACCCTTTCCTGATCAGAAATGTAATTATAATATTACCCTCCGTGCCAACAACAATATCGTCCATATTCACTCGGGAGATCGTCTGCCGCCATAGTTTCAACTATCTAATATTTTAATAGGGTGACTTGCCGTTTTTCCCCAACTCAGCAGAATCCACAACATGTATACATATACAGCGCAATGATTCTGGGGTCCACTGCACTTTGATTGGGTGCATTGTTGTTATTTTTGCTGATAATTGCGGGACCGCGGTGGGGGGGGGGGGGGGGGGAGGGGGGGGGGAGGGGTGGGGGGGAGGAGAGAATCTTATGTAATACAAGTTCTTTCGTTGTTTTAGGAGGCACATGTAAAATTGTACCCCAAAGTATGTGCCCCTAGCCCCCTACTTTGAGCATTGAAGTATGGAATTGTCTGGTATATTTTTCTGTATTTAACAAAATTACAACTAAAGGGATAGTTAAATTTTTGGTTTGGAGGCCGCTTCAAGAAATCTTTTTAAGGTTGGCTAATACAAATCTAAAGCGTAAAATTTGAAAGACAGAATCAACTTTGTTTGATCAAAATCGGTTCAGAAATAGCTGAAATATCCAATTAGAACAAATGTTGGGGACTAACTTTTATTTAATGATGATGATGATGATGATGATGATGATGATGATGATGATGATGATGATGATGATGATGATGATGATGATGATGATGATGATGATGATGATGATGATGATGCATGGTGATCGTGATGACAGTGATGATGATGTCGATGATGATGGACAGGGTGATGATGATGATGATGATGATGAAAATATATGTTGTTGATGATTTTGCCTTAAATTTGCCGCCGTTTAGCGATTCATCCCCTCTCGTTGGATTTGGAGTTTTAAATTGAAATGCCACCAGCATGCATGTCTTCATCATCGTCATCTAAATAATAAATTAATGCTGGTATATGTTGTCAGGGCTATATGTTATTATGTTTTGATACCATATATCATGAATAGAAAAGTCATGTTATCATATTAAACTTCGTGATCTTAATTTAGATTCCATGTTGACCATTACATTGCCGGTCCTACCAATCACCGCGGACACCGCGAAGCACTACGAAGCACTACGAATTCACTACTAAGCACTACTAAGCACTACGAAGAGCAAAAAAATTGCTAAAGGAGCTCATGTAGAGGTAGATGAGGTACGGTAGCTGCAAGACAACACAATTCGCAATTCATGATCGATCAGACGAGGATCGATAACCGCGCTAGAATTTAGGATTTTTACACCTTTGTTAAATCATTGTAATCAGGAGACGTCGACAGTGGCGTAAGCTACAAAAAAAAAAACAATAGAAAACATAAGGGGCCATTTTGGCAAAAACAAAGAAATACATAAAGTGTGCCCTCCAACAATCGTCGTGCCACTGGGCGTCGATCACTGGGGGGGGGGGGGGGGGGGGGGGGGGGGGCGTGGTGGACTAGCTGTTATTGTGATCACCACCCGTCCCCGACTATTTGGGGTTCAATAAATATATAATAATAAACATTAAAATTAAAGTGATCCAGGCAAAGTGTCTAAGTCTAACTCCACGACCATACTAGGAGCTTCCTCGTTTCTCTTCTGCCGTCCCTTTAGTATGAAGATAATTATCATTGAAAATCATTATTTCAAAAACGTTACTAACGGTTTTGATAAAAAAGTACACTATTGGTCGTCGCTGAACACGTCCTGCCAGTGCGCGTGGGAAATTTTCCCGACCCACTGAACGTTGAGCCTAGCCCGGGGGGAGGGGGGGGGGGGGGTGGGGGTGGGGGGGGGGGGGGGGGGGTGGGGCACACGAATTATTTTTTGACGGGGTGTGCCTCACGGAACTCTGAAATGGGGGTCTGAAGAGCCGACTACAAGCACAACATATAGGGTCTTTGGAGCTACAAAAACCCTGAAACGGGAGTTAAGGGGAATAAGGAGCAGACTAAAAATACAAAATACGTAGACTTGGAGCTACCAAAGACTTACGGAAAACCCTCCAAAAGGTTCAAAAAGGCTCAAAATGGGCTCAAAAAGACTCAAATGGAGGTCCAAGGAGTTGAAAAGGTCATTTGTTGGGTCAAAGAGGGGTGGGGTTGATCCCTCACCCCCCCCCATCCACCCCCCCCCCCAAGGCAAAACTTTTAATAACATAATCCTAAATTCATGCAAAAAAGAGCAATTTGTTTGAATGGGGGGTACTTACTCGCACTGCTGGTTTAATTGTCCCTCTTCTTTCAATTAGGCGCAAGTAATTTTTCACACTCTGTACACCAACAGTCATTGATCGCCCATGCGTGAACGAAAATTGTTTTGTTCGTGAGTAGATAGATGAAACTTTTAGGCATCCATTGATATGAAAAAATCTTCGTAATATATAAAAATCTAATTTTGAAAAAGAACGCTTTTTTTGATACGCTCTGTATAAATACGAACTGGAGGTCAGTGATACTATGGACCTGGTGATACGAACCATACATCAGTCCCAGTGCGGATCTAGAGGGGGGGGGGGGGGGGGGGGTGGGGGGTAGGTATAACCCACCCCCCCCCCGGGCCTGCCCCCCGGCCGCATCGTCATTGGGTCCCCCCCCCCCCCCTCTTAGCAAAAAGGTAGATCCGCCCCTGAGGTCCTATACATTTTGAATAATTGTAATAAATGACGCCACCACAGTATGCGTTCATCTTACCTGCAGATGAATTAGGATTCACAATGATTTGTAATATTGTCCCAATAAATGTCGTTGATGATCCCTAATACTATATAGCATACCCTGTAGGATAGTGGGGTATATTACGAGGGGGGGGGGGGGGGGCTATTATAGTCCCTCGATAGAGAGAGTTGCGACATCTATTGTTCACAAAATGGATACAAAATGGCGGAAGGAATTTAAACAATTGAATGCTCAAAGAGGTTCAGTCATAGTTTAGCGCATTGTTGAACTCAGCATTCCTGGATAACTTAAACCAGCTGCCGCCATTTTGTATCCATTTGTGCACAACAGGTCGCTACTCTCTTTATGCAGGTACTCTAGGGCGGGCTATGTCCAAGCAAAGGGAAATGTATGATTTTATCCGTTTTATCAATGTACCCTATCAAGCCCAAGCTATTTTGGCACTCCCGTGATTATTATAATCGATCATTACATCCATGGCATCCATGGCATACAAATTCTCAGAATCTCAAACGAGAAATGCTCTGACATCGATCATGATCGAATTGGATGGATGTTTGGCAGCTACCATAGTCTACCTCTACGTGTGCGCATTAAGGCGATTTTTTAGTACAGGGCGCTCTTCGCAGTGCACTCTTCGTCTTCGTAGTGCTTCGTAGTACTACGAAGACGTGCTCTTCGCAGTGCTTCGTAGGGGTTTCGTAGTGCTTCGTAGTGTGCTTCGCAGTGCTTCGCAGTGCTTAGTAGTGATCCTTGGGGATTGGTAGGACCCTACATTGCGAGACAAACGAATATCACTAGCGATATTATTTTCAATACTTATAATTATTGTTTAGAGGCGATAAAATTCACACCCGGCTCCTCAGCTCAAACGCAAGCTTCCACTTGGAGCTGAGGGTGAACCGAGCAGAGGGGTGCATGGGGGTGCATCACTGACCTGGGGTGCATGGGTGCATCCTTTGCCCCCATTGCACTATTGTGATCACATGGCTCCAAGCGCGGCGCCACTTTTAACATTGTGTTGCAATGCATGCATTGGCATGCTTTGCAAAAAGGTGGCGCGCTCGTTCCATGCACTTGTGAGCGGTCTGTGAGGAATCCGACGATCCCGCTAACCGGCCGCTGCTGCTTCAAGATAGCTCATGGTAAGTGCATTTTATTGTATATTTCATTCAAAAAGGAAGACATACATCTCCTATGTTTGTAAGCCTCCAACATTTAAAGGTGAAAAGAAAATAACAACACAGGGCCCGATTCAAGGCCTATTCCAAATCGGCTAAGTAACGGTGTCTACAAGTTTACGAGCGGCAACTGTTCGACTGACTTGCGGGCTGCTCTGGCGGCACTCGGCGTAGCTGTCCGCTGACCGTTATGGCCTGCAGCTGCGGGGCCGCGGGCTTGTAATTTTACAATTTGTGAGATGATTGACTTTAATTATTTAAATAGTGTATGGAGTTTGAAAGTATAATGAGGGTATTAACATAATTATGGAAAATTGTCTTGATCTTTCTTTACTTTACATTGTAAAATGTAAGTTAATTTATGTATTTTTATTAAAATAAAATGTTTATATATTACTAGTTATGTCTTAATCTTATGAAATGACTGTCAATGTAAATTTGCTAATGTTATTGTAATACACGGAAATGTATTAACTAATAAGTAACGTGGACGAGGGTAGTATAGTACGGACTAAGAAATTAAGAGTTCAAACACAGCAGCAAATCAAACGTACAGGTATCATACAGGAACATTTAGGTTAACTACATAAAGTAGAACGAATAGCAAGAGACATGTGAATGAGTTGTAGTCTGGTAATGCACTGCTTTATTGTAGCCAATCTGGCTACCAAGAAAACTCATAATATCCAAATGAACAGAGGGGGAAAGCAACAAAATATACCTAGAACTAAAATGGACTAACCTTGTTATTTAAAAGAACCAATGAGAGAAGAAATGATGATGGTATGTGGAAAGGTGATCAAACACAATAGAAGAGGTATGTAACATCCAAACATAGGGAAAGTAAGAGATAGGCAGAAAGAGAGAGAAGGGGAGAGAGGATACAATCGGGCCAGCATGTCAGAGAGGAAACAATAGAATAGGACATGAATGGATAGTGATCAAATGAATTTAAGGATACAAACAGATGTGGATGGAAGGAGATGAAGGTGACCAAAAGTGGGATGAGACAATGGAATGACCTGATCTAGAAACTAAGTCAACCTTACATTATGATTTAATTAATGAATAAATGATTCTAAATTATCTATTGCTGAAATATCAATGAATAATTCAATCACTAACTGAGCTGAGACTGCTGACGTTGCGTGTTATGCACTGTTAAGTTCAAGGCGATCTTTGCTTCATTTGATTGTTTTTAAAATGGCATAAGCTCTAGCTAGCCTAGGTCTTACTTAAGATTACAAGTTTATTAACCATGATTTTTGTCCAAGCCCAAGCCAAGGCCTAACTCAAAGTTAGTGATAAATCATTAACCCAGGAGTAGGACTGCTCCCGAAGATACTTCCAAACAAGGGCAGGAGTCTATAGAGAGTACATGTTATAGCAAAATCAATCCGTCCTGAGTGGGTTAATATTGATGTCTTCTAATCCTACTTTGTAGGGAAGGAAGATTACAATTAAGTGCATAGTGACCTTACACCACAAAACGACTGTTAATGTCGCCATGGTAGTTTGTCTGTTATTAGCTGATACAGTCAAATTTTGTTTAAAATATGAAATTCAGGATTTTGGTATTTTCTGAATGAGGGTATCTTAATCTACTTTTCGTGAAATTTTGAGCGTCAGAAATCATGTTTAAATATGATTTTTAATCAAATAAAAATGAGCAGATTACAGTGCTTGAATGGACGCCGATCTTTGAAGCGGCCCGTTGTCTCCCTAACTTTAAAACTGATTCAGCCATGTTCCAAATCTTGGGCGCTCATTTTGAGAGGGTTCGCTTAGTCCAAATATGACAAATTATATACCATTTTAAAGGTAATGACTTCTACTTTAATGTTATGTAAAAATTAGCACAATAATTTTTCCCGACTTATTGGTCGTTTTGTGGTGTAAGGTCACATATATGAGAGACTAAGTATCAAGCATTTGTTTACAGGTTGTATCTTAAATGAATAGTGGATGAAATAAAAGGTACTTTTCAATTTCCTTCAAAAGTTCTTTGCACAAATAGATGTACATGTAGGTCAACTACAAGATGACAAAGACATTAGATCAGGAGTAAGAGAAAGTAGTTGAAGCAAAAACTGTGAATAGTTTTCAAATACGTCCAGATGGATAAGTACTGGTTGAACCAAAGATTTAAAACTGCAATCCTCGATGCATGGGCAACTAAAATAGACACGTAGTAGCAACAACCAACAGAGAGAAGACTGGATAATCTACAGCCTCAATCATCCTTCTTTTCCGTACCCTAATGTGATGATGTGATGTGATTATGATGTCTTAGCTAGTCTAGATGACTGTTTTAAATTTAATCCTCCATCTAGGACATACAAAGCCCTAAGTTAAATATGGTTAGTTGCAGTTGCACAGCCTGTGACTGTGGTTAGGCACAGAAAGTTCAGAGATCAGTTTGAAGATTGAGATAAGGGTGGTTCACTTCTAGTTCTACATTATGCTAGATGTCTCAGCAAAGAGGTTTTTTTAAATTAGATCACTCTGCTGTATCAAGGTAAAGGTCATCCATACTTGGGCATTAGTGTTCAATTTTACAGATTACTATTGTGATTGTATATATGTTACTTCTCTTGTTCACTGTTTCAACAGACAGACAGTCTGTAATTGTGCACATCTAAAGCTCTGAGATAAACTCCAAGATGAGTGTGGTCCACTACTACACTACCCCATGTCTCAGCGAAGGGGCCTATCAGACCACACTGCAGAAGCTCAAAGGCATTCTGGGTCAAGATGCAGCTATACAGCTGGAGACGGAAGCCTGCTACAATGTACAGGCCGACAGTGGTAAGTGGATTATTTTGCAGTGCAATCTAAACATGTAAATACTGTTTCTTCTTCTTCTTTTTTCTTCTTTTTTTATTTTACAGAATTTGGTAATCTAATCCTGCTAATTCTGCATAAATTGTCTGCACAGAATTCAATAATTAACTTGGGTAGAGCAACAGCAGTTTACCAAAGCTACATTTATGGAAGAGTTTTACAAAAACTTATAGGTTGTAGTAATGTCAACTGTAATGATGAACTTAATATGAAATTTGAACAGTACCTTCTGGGAAAATTGCATTTATAAGCACCGAAGAGGATACCCTTGGTTTTAAAAAAGACCTGTCAATAATTTATAAGAGTTTTGTCATTCATAAGCAACAAAAATGTATTATATTCAGGAATTCCTTGACTTAATTAACTCTTGTGACATCAATAAATAAATCTTAAGGGAATAAAATTTCATCCTCTCAAATTATGGATGCAGATGTTTTAGATTTTGCATTTTTCGGGGAAATCAAAACCTATTGGAAATAATATAAAGACTGCAATATGTTGACATCTATTATTTTAACATATATTCCATTTTCCACAGAGCTGACTGCAGAAGATGTTAAAAAGCTGCTTTTCCTTCTGGCTACTCCATTCCAAGCTGACAGAGTCTCCTCAAAGTCAGCGCTTCGCTCCAAGTCGCAGGAGAATGGAGGGCTTCTCATCGAAATTGGTCCCAGGTATGTATAATTCTTGTGTTGAGAAACTTAAATTAAGACATTTAGTCCGTTTTGCACACAAGCTCTGAACATCATGCATCTTACAAATGTATTTATTTATTTTGTTCACCCAAATTGCTGTCTTTTTAAAGAATTTTATGGTTCTGTACTTCGTGTTTATTTCCAATGGCTTCCAACTTCCCTTGATTGCCTTTAATATAAATTTGTATCCAAAGTGTGAGAGGGTGAAAGTTAGATTCCCATACTACTATTCATTCACTAATGGCACAAACTCACCGTGACGTTTTTGCCGGTCTATCATCCATATGTTCTTTAATGTTCAGCTTAGCTTTTTTTATTTGTATCAGATGTTCTTGAACACTAATCTTTATGTCAGAAAAAACTTGAAGTGGCCCTTTTTTACCTTGCCCTAGGCATTTCATGGCTTGTTCACTAAGTCCTTTTATTTTTTTGTTTTGAAACACAAGGCTGAATTTCTCCACTGCATGGTCGACCAACGCGGTGTCAATCTGTCAGTCTGCGGGGCTGGACAACATATCCCGCATCGAACGCTCGCGCTGCTACCTCGTTCGGGTCGAGGGCTCTGATGTTTCAGCGGAAATGGAGAGGTCTATCATGGGCTGCCTCCACGATCGCATGACGGAGTGTCGCTACGTTGAGCCGCTAGAGAGCTTTGCCATCCATGTCAAGCCCGAGGAGGTCTTTGATGTGGATGTGTTGGGGCAGGGGAAGCAGGCGCTTGACAAAGCTAACAAGGATCTAGGTATGATGAAGAATCATTTAAAACTTGTTGGCCAGTATTCTACTTTATTTATCAACAATAAGCTAGTCTAAACGCTTAACCATGGACGTAATAATCCACACTCATTTATGTGGATGAGTTTGGGATAGGCAATTGCCATGGCCAACAAGGATCTATGTATGATTATGAATCATTTGAAGCTCTTAGTGACTAGGATTAAAGTAGCCCAAGTTATGGAGTAAATAATTAAATCCTTTACACTTCCACTGATATTTTTTCAATTAAGCCTGCACAAATTTAATCTTCTCACCCACCTGTGCATATGATGATAACAATTGAGTGTATACATCCAATTTATACAGCACCTTTTATGATTGATCATCATCTCAAAGTGCTTTACAATGATATCTTCTAAACATATACGCTATAATTTTTCCTCTAAAGTTAGAATATTCTGCTATCACTGACCTTTATATTTACAAGAGTCCCTAGTGAGTTTTAGCAGTTTTCTCTTTGGATAACTGTTTTAGAAGTGATCCCAACATTACTGGGGTTTGGCTGTATGAGGAATGTATGTTATACCAAAATCATTGTAGGATCCTTATGAATGATGTGTGAAAGTTTCATAGAAAAGGAACCCTGTTTACTTAGTGAAAAAGTGAAATTGATGTCAAGATTTGATCACCTGCCCAATGATTTTGACTACAGTCATGAAGCGTTTTTAAAAACTTTTGAATTCATAATTAAGGCAACATTTTATATTATCCAAAACTAATTTTATTCTTCTGTTACTATAAGCCAAACAACAAGAGTACAAGAGAAATATGGAATTTCAAAGCGATTTTGGTTGAGTTTGACAAAATTCAATGGATCACTTAAAAGCTGGTTTGAATGTATGTTAATTATCACCTCATTTACAGGGTTGGCTTTTGATGACTGGGACCTGGATTACTACACCGACCTATTTACCAACAAGATCAAAAGGAATCCAACGAGTGTAGAGTGCTTTGATCTAGCCCAGTCAAACAGGTATGCATTAAGCCTATTTCCTTAACACTAATCAGGCCGGGTCACTTAGCCCGGAGAGGGACATCTTGAGGTGTTGCCTAGCAATCGAGAGAATTGCAGGGGGGGGGGGGGGGCATTATGTTCCCCTGGCTCTTTTAGGGTGAGGGGGTTACTGGGATTTAAGTAAGATTAACATCTCTTGTTTCTTAAACTACCAACAATTGTAGATTTAGCAATATTTGTTTGCATTAAACATTTATCTAAATCCATAACAGTGAGCACAGTCGCCACTGGTTCTTCAAGGGGCGCATGGTGGTGGATGGAGAAGAGAAAGAGGGCTCCCTCTTCCAGATGGTGATGAAGACCCAAGAAACCAGCAACCCCAACAACGTCATCAAATTCTCGGACAACAGCAGGTTAGAAATTATGCAATTTTTGTCAAACTTATTTTATTGTAACAAGCTACAAACTGGTCATCCATCAAGGTATTATTCATTTTAGATTCCATAGTTCTAAGGTTAGAAGTATTTGTACATTTTTAGGATTGTTTGCAAAGATAATGCTGCTGACTATAACACAAGCTTATACACTGTTAATTAAATACATGCTGTAATTAAAGAACTGATTAAAATGTTGAGTTGATTACCTTAAACTAATGTCCTCATTACAGTAATGAATGCTATATAAGGAAAAGAAGCTTTAGAGTCACAGAAAGAGCAATGGAGAGGATTATTGTAGGAGTTACATGAAGAGACAAGGTCAGAAATGAGGACTTAATAAAGGAAACAAATGCCAGGGATATCATACAGAAAATAAAAAACAAAGAAATGGAGATGGGCAGGCCACCTTGCAAGACGTAAAGACAACAGATGGACACATAATATAACTAATTGTACACCAAGAACACAAACCAGACAAAGCATTATTTACCTGTTCCTTTCTTCACAATGTAGCGCCATCAAGGGGTGTCAGGTGAAGGCACTGTATCCAGCAAAACCAGGGTCGTCTGCTACCCCAGTCAAGGAGGAGTCGCTTACCCGACATATCATCTTCACTGCTGAGACACACAACTTCCCCACGGGTAAGGTATATCTGTATGCCAATATTTTCTTTTTTGGGCCATAATCATTTTCCATGGCTTGTTTTATGTTTTTAAATTGAGAATGTCAGGGATGACAGTGTTTTTAGGCAAAAACGTTCAGGCCCAGGTAACCTTAGAATTCAGGCTCAATCTACAGTCAATCCTGTGTATAGTGACCACCTATTAAAGGGAAACAAGAAAAGTTGCCACTGTAGACAGGTGACCTCTATAGAGGGGTCCAGTACACTGTTTTTTCTCTGCAGGGGATCTTTTCTTGTGGCCATTATAAGCAAGTTGGCTGCTAAAGACAAGTGGCTGCTTCACGGACGGGTTTGACTGTATCTGTAAACCTTTATTTTCTTCTTCTTCTTCTTTTACTTTTTTTGGGGGGTGGGCAATGGCAATTCCCCATAGCTTGTTCGTTCTGGAATGTCAGAGATAGCAGTTTTCAGGCAAAAGCATGATTTCAGGCCCAGGTCACCCATACATTCAGGCACATTCTATTTCAATGTGACTTTTCTTCGATGCCAATGTATCTATAAGTATTTTTGAGGAAAAAAAAGGGGTTTTGCCAATGGTTTAAATATATCTATAACAAAATTGAATATTAACACATGAACCTGTTGTAACTCAGAGCCTGTGATGATTCTTTATTCTCTTTCCCCAGGTGTTGCCCCCTTCAGTGGCGCCACTACAGGAACAGGGGGTAGGATCAGGGATGTCCAGGCCGCTGGGAGAGGCTCTCATGTGGTCGCTGGCACCGCTGGATACTGCTTTGGAAACCTTCATATACCAGGTATTTATATATATATTTTTTAACATTCTATGTTAGAAGAATTTTATAATTTGTTGACCAGATTGTTTGGAAGTGAGAAGTGAAAGTCAACTTCTTCGGCAGTCATATGACTGATTTGTCTATTTGCGTGTTATTCTTGCTTCCACTTCACTAAATCTCATCCATTAATTTATCTTAATGAAATTACGTCATGAAGTGATAGTAATCAGAAGGCACCACTCTCTTTTTGATCATCCAATTCTAATACAATTTTCACAGATTATTCCGCTCGTCCTTTTCATTCTGTCGGACATTAAATCATTTTGGCCTGGAATTCCCCTTTAAAATTCAGTGAAAAGGTATAAATCACATTTTATTTTATTTTATCTTTTCTATCATTAGGCTACAAACTCCCCTGGGAGGACGAGTCATTTGTGTATCCTAGCAACATGGCCCGCCCACTGGAGGTTGCCGTGGAAGCAAGCAACGGAGCTTCTGACTATGGCAACAAGTTTGGGGAACCGGTCCTGACCGGCTTTGCCCGGTCGTTTGGCATGCTGGTGGCTGGCGATGAAAGGAGAGAGTGGGTCAAGCCCATTATGTTCTCAGGGGGGATGGGCTCGCTCGAGGAAGGACATGTCAACAAGGACCAGCCAGAAAAAGGTGAGGAAAGTTTGGGGAACCTGTTCTGGCCGGCTTTGCCCAGTCGTTTGGCATACTGGTGGCTGGAGACTGGGCCACATAAACAAAAGTAGAACTTCTAGCATTGTATTATGAAAAGAAATTAATATTTTGTCCTTTCAAGCATTAAAGGACCTATAGCGTCTAGATGGCCTAATTTTCACAATTCGGCTCTCTATATGTAATTTGTCCTGAAGAAAAAGAATTTGGCAGTCATTTCTCATGAAATCAATCTATTTTGAGGTAATTAGTAAATATCTAATTGCCATGGGAATGCCCCTTTTAAATCGCCAAAATGTGACGTCATCTAAAGTACGGACTAATGAACTAAATTCTGTAGATGACGCGTCATGACGTAAGCCAATGAATTATCAATCACATGTCAATCACGCTGCCGATTCCGGACCTTAAATGTGGGTGGGGCGCAAACTGGCTGCTAAGTGAGATTTGGCATCAGAAAACTAGTCTTAAATCACTACTGTGTTTATTTTCATGGATTTTTTTTCGCCAGACCTATTTTACAGGTCTTCATCTATGGAATAAGTGCCAAAGTACGTTGTATTCTTTAGGTCCTTTAAGCAGATATTTTTCTAAGAGAAAGTTTACTTCTGAGTCTTACAATGGCTTGAATTGAATCTGTTTGAGATGATTTTTACTGCACATTTCTACTGAGAAAATGATCCCTCATAATTTGTATAAACTGCTTGTTAAATCCTCTTAAACATCCCTACAAGATTTTGCAACCTCCAATGGGTTAATTATGTTTACATGTGTATCAAAATCAATGTCCAGGTATGTGTGTAGTCAAGCTGGGAGGACCGGTGTACCGCATCGGGGTCGGCGGCGGTGCGGCCTCCTCCATTCAGGTGCAAGGAGACAACACGGAGGCCCTGGACTTTGGCGCCGTGCAGAGAGGTGACGCGGAGATGGAGCAGAAAATGAACCGAGTCATCAGGGCCTGCATCGAGCTGGGGGACAGCAACCCGGTCAGGAGCATTCATGATCAGGGGGCTGGGGGAAACGGTAGGAATATGATGATGGTAATGATTATGGTGGTGGTGGTTGTGGTTGTGGTGATAAATAATATTTGATGATGATGGTAGTGTTGATGATGATGATGATGATGATGATAATGGGCCGTATGCATAAAAACAAGCAATTGCTTGTGCTAGCCTTTTGCTTGAATCGGTATGCATAAAAACAAGCAATTGCTTACAAGCAAAAGCATTTGCTTACAAGCACAAGCAATTGCTTACTGCTCGTAAGCAAATGCTTACCAAACAAGCAACTGCTTACAACCGTATGCATAAAACGAACCTTTTACTTGTCTTGATAAGCAATTGCTTGCGTTTTTTCAAGCACATCCAGACCAGCTTGAGCTCTTGCTTACTCAGGGCATTCGCGTTTAAGGATCAATTTTTCGTACCGTTTCAGGATGATTTCAAGCTCCATATTCCAGAGGTTATGTTGTGATCAAATTCCTGCTATTTTAGACTTTTTACGGCAATTTTTGTCCATCGATCTGCACAGAAACCCCCCCCCCCCTGATGCTCCGCGCTGTTTCCCCCCTATTTGCGTAATAAAAAATACTGCTGCCAGGTCGGGCACGATCGAAGCGTTGTTGCCCTGCAGTGCGATGTTCGCACAACCGTAACGATTCTTTGTCCAACACGTAAGCAATTGCTTGGCAGTGCAAGCAAAAGGTTTGAGCACAAGCAAAGGCTTGTGCATACGAATTTAAGCAATTGCTTGAACTTGATCTTTTGCTTGACAAGCTCTTGCTTGTGCTTAAAGCATTTGCTTATAAGCAATTGCTTGTTTTTATGCATACGGCACATTGATGATGATGATAGTGGTGATGATGATGATCATGATGATCATGATGATCATGATGATGATGGTAATGATGATGATGATGATGATGATGATGATTAACATTTCTGATTATATTCGCTAGTTATTTTTAAAAGATCTTGATTGAGAACAAAATATATGTGTAAAAGAAGAATTGAAATATAATGTAACAACATTCCTTGTACTTCTTTTATGGTCCTTCCTTTCAGGCAATGTATTGAAGGAGATTTGTGAGCCAGCTGGTGCCGTGATCAGGACCAAGGCCTTCCAGCTAGGCGACCCCACCCTCACCACCCTGGAACTGTGGGGTGCAGAGTACCAGGAGAGCAATGCCATTCTGGTTAAAGAGGAGGATGCGGCGATGCTTAGCAACATCTGTGAGAGGGAGAGATGTCCCGTCAGCTTTGTTGGGGAGATCACAGGAGATGGAAAGGTTTGTCTCATCTGGGGGGTGTTGCATTAAGAGTTGCGATTTATTGCAAAGTTGCGATTGATCGCAAGTCAGAAAACATGCGCACTTGAGCCAATCAGATTTAAGTATTTAACCGAAACTCTCTCTGGAAATATTTAACAATTTTTCGATAGGGGCGGAGAAAGGAAGGGATGGCATTCTTAGACATGGGATGCAGTAGTTGCTTAGAAAAATCTGTGGGGGAGAGTTGTCCTGTTTGTTGGAGAGATTATAAGAGGTGGAAACTGTCTGTTATGTACGAAGATATCAAATAATTTTGTAATTTTGAATGTGTGTATGTGTGTGAGGCGGTGGAGGCAAAATGGAGAGAGAAGGGGTCTAAAGGAGATCAATGTAATTCTCATCAGGGAAAGTGTTGTCTTATTGTTTCCAGTTTATTCAATCAAACATAAACAATATGTACAATATATACAAAGTTTAAAATATAATTATACAGTTACAAAATTATGAATGATTCGGGCCCAAAGGAAGCAAATGCTTATTAACAGTGCCCGCTTATACATACAAAACATAAAATAATGTTCAATTCATAGTTGTCACTTTTGATGATATGTAATATAATAGGCAATGCTAAAACCTAACTTATTTTGTCTTGTGGCCCAGTTGGACAAGTAAAAACAAGATTTTTTCCAATTCTAGTGGCCCCAAATAAAGAAAAACATGATAAACTGTTCTATTTGGTTGCCCATTAGGGCCAGTAGAACTAAGCATTAGTACAATTTGGTAGCCCAAAGCTCATTTTGAGTGGCATGCAGGCCTGTGCTAGTTTTGAGCATTGTAATGGGACCTCTACATTGATGTACTTATTCCTGTTTTAGATCCGTTTGGAGGAAGAGAAGCTCGTGCTGCAGAATGGTTCTGGTGACGCTATTTCATCCTCGCCCACCAAGAAGAGGAAGGTGCTGTCTTACCCAGTAGACCTGGACCTCGAGCATGTCCTAGGTTCAATGCCAAGGAAGGTATGTCATTGTCAGTATAAGTATGTGTCTTCAGAGAAGGAATATCAGACATATGTATGTGACCCCTGCACTTGTCGGTAATTTATGTTTTGAAGAAATTGGCATTTTAAGTTCACATAATGTGTAAAAGACTTATGATTGTAAAATTGAAACAATCATGTCTTCACCAATTATTGACCAGTTTGTTAGAACAAAGTAGAAATGAAAGCTTGTGATGAGGTCTTTATAATGGTATGAAAATCTACATTTTGATTTTTACCGACAAGTGCAGGGTTTTGCTACGGCTGGTCACATAATGAAGAGCTTAGTTCCAAAAGGAGCTAAATCCACTTTCCATAAAAATTGCTGTTTTGGTACAGATCACCTATTAAATTTGTCTAAGTGGTGCATTAAAGTCTAGCTGCTTTTCATTTTACTCCCAGGTCTTCAAGTTTGACCGAGCTGAGAGGAAGCTGACCCCGCTGAGCCTTCCCAGTGGGCTAACGGTATCGGAAGCACTGGACCGTGTCCTCAGACTGCCCTCTGTGGCCAGCAAGAGATATCTCACAAACAAGGTAAGCTTCTGCTATCTTTAGTCAGCAAAATCCAACTTGGTATGGGTTCCCTTTTAATATTATGACGCAGGGAATAAATTTCCTGGTATCGCATCGCAATTTGCTATACATTTTTGCATGACTGCTATACAAAATATCTTTTGTGTAGCAGTTTTCTTCCATAGAAGCGTACAGAATTTTATTTGAAATATTTATCCATCGGCTGAAATTGCTAATCAAATTTGAGGAGGAAAATTATTCCCTGTGACGTCATACTAGAGTGGGTGAATGCAGTAGTTGAACCAGACAAAGTCTTCGTGAATCAACCCTCGAAACATTGGCTGATTTTTCGAACCACTGCTTCTTATGCTTCTGCTCGCTCCTGTGGGTGTATTCTGAAAACGAGTTTAAGCTAAAATGTATTGTATCCACGTCCCTTAAATGTTTGAAGCCAAATTGGTATTCTGAAACTGTACTTAATGAATACCGACTAGCTAACAAACATTTTAGTGATGTAGATACAATAAATTTTAACTTAAAATCCTTTTCAGAATACACCCCCCTGTACAATTGCCTGATATGGCTGTCCTGCACAATTGACGCAAATGTACAAAATCATGCAAAGTGAGTGTTTATTTATGACGACTATAAATTTGTGCTTTACAGGAGGTCCTTAAATTGTTGCTGTGTTGGGGTACAGCGATATTCATGTGGGAGTTGTTTCCAAGTGGGTATTGTTCTTGGTAATAATGACTGCTGATAGCACCTTTGGTTTGCTCTGAGAGTGAGCCCCTTCTATAGCCAACAAATAGAGTGATACCTGAGGGAAGTTGTTATTTCAGAAAGAAGAAAATAATTCTAAAGAGTGTCTATAAGAAATTGTATCCACTGTTCTAATTGAAACTTATCATTTTAATCAATTTATGAGGCTTTTTGCATTCATTTTGTATTGAAATGAAAAGGTCAGAATCTTGTATGTTTTCTTTGTCACTCTACCAACGTTAATGATATAATGTTTCAGTTCCTTAAATGGGCTGGGAGGGCTAGGGGCCCTGTATCATTTCATCCGTGCTGTTCTTCCAAATCAATTCAACATTCCTTTTTGAATAATTTGTGTCATATTTAATAAACTTTGCCATTGTTCATGTAGTCTAAAAGATGAAGTAAATTCAAACCTGTCTTAGCAGCCACCTGTCTATAGTGGCCACTGAAACAGTTCCCCTGACAAGAACAACAATGTTATGAAACCTGCCTATCGAGGTCACCTGTCTACGGTGGCCCCATTTCTTGTTTCCCTAAGGTGATCACTATACACAAGTTTGATGTACAATGTCATAGGACCCATTTGAAGAGGTCACCTGTCTACGGTGGCCACATTTATTGTTTCCCTAAGGTGATCACTATACACAAGTTTGATGTACAATGTCATAGGACCCATTTGAAGAGGTCACCTGTCTACGGTGGCCACATTGCTTGTTTCCCTAAGGTGATCACTATACACATGTTTGATGTACAATGTCACAGGACCCATTTGTAGAGGTCACCTGTCTACGGTGGCCACATTGCTTGTTTCCCTATTAAAAAGGTGATCATTATACACATGTTTGACTGTATGTAAAAGATCACACCTTTCTTCTTATTAGGTGGATCGATCAGTGACTGGTCTTGTCGCTCAGCAGCAGTGTGTGGGTCCTCTACACACACCCCTAGCAGATGTCGCTGTCACAGCGCTCTCTCACTTTGAGACGGTCGGCTCGGCAACAGCAATTGGCGAGCAGCCAATCAAAGGGCTCATCGATGCGGCAAGTGGGGCGAGGATGGCAGTCGCAGAGTCACTCACTAATCTCGTCTTTGCCAGGATCTCAGATTTGAAGGTAGGCATATTTAAAAAAAAATCTTGTATGGATGGGAGGGGGGCCTTGTAATAACGATTGCAATAATAATAATAACATTATATTGCACATATATTACATAACAAAAATATGACAATTTAAAATTTGTAGAAGCAAAATATCTGTAAAATCTGGTCAAATATTTACTAGAATGCTATGTTGGAGAAAAAAATGCAAATTTGATATTAAGCAATGAACTGTGAAAAATGGTTTCTCTCTCTTTCTTGCTAATTATGTTTGTAATGCATGGCACTCTGAACAACAGCAAAATTATCTCTCCCTGTCTGCAGGATACAGTGAAAAAAAAATACCCAGAAATGTACAACAGAGCCCCTGAAAATCATGAAAGAACCCCCATAAATGTGCATAGAGTTCAATGCTAAACAAATTAAGATTACTTTTTCATGCAGGCTACCTTGAATAGTACCCCCTCAAAAATAAATTTAAATTTTTCTCTCTGGTAGGATGTGAAGTGCAGTGGGAACTGGATGTGGCCCGCCAAACTCCCCGGTGAAGGCGCCGCTCTCTACGATGCCTGCCACGCCATGTGCACCATCATGGCGCAGCTAGGAATAGCCATAGACGGGGGGAAAGACTCACTCAGTATGGCGGCCAGAGTCGAAGGAAATACTGTGAAAGCTCCAGGTAATTAATGACTATAATTATAGTTAACAAACTTTTCAAAGGAAAATGTGGTTTAGGGTAACACTCAGTGATGTCTGCCACGCCATGTGTACCATTGGGGGGGGGGGGGGGGGGGGGGGGGGGGGTAAGACTCACTTAGTATGGCGGCCAGAGTCGAAAGAGTGAAAGCTCCAGGTAACTCATAACTTGTTATAGGAGCAGAGTTACACTCCATGATGCCATGTGCGCCATTAGACCCATTTAGGAATAGCCGTAGATGGGGCCAGAGTTGAAGGACAAACTTGAAATGCCCCAGGTAATAAGTAGCTAGATAAAGGAGAGATAAAACTAGGTTTAGTTACTGAGATAATTGAAAACAAAATGAAGTAGAGTGTAAAAATAAAATTGATTTATAGATTTTCATCTTAATCTGATATATCTATCTTACCATTACTTTTTCTATGAGCCATAGGTGCACATTGTTACATATGTTATTATCATTACTATTCTATAATTTATATTTGGCCACTTTTCTTTATCAGGAGCCCTAGTTATCTCTACCTATGCGCAGTGTGTGGATATCACAGCTACTGTCACTCCAGACCTCAAAAGGCCAGCAGGACGGGGTAAGGTGCAAGATGAAATTCTTGGTCGATGTTGACAATGATGATGTCAATGATTTTTAAGATGAAGGTGATAAAGATGATGTGATGATGTTGATAGTGATGATGAGGATGATGATGGTGATAATGATAACGAAGATGGAAGATCTTGAAGACGAAAATGGTGATGATGATGATGAGGATGATGACAATAATGGTGATGATGGCAATGATGGTGGTGGTGGTGGTGGTGGTGACGATGATGAGGATGATGATGACGTTGGCGACAATGATCATTGTGACAATGATAATGAGGATTATGCTGACGATTATTATAAGGACAATAAAGATGATGATGATGATGTAAACTTTCATCTGTATGATGCTGCTACTGCTAATGAGGATGATGGTAATACTAGTGATTTAATACTTTGTTTATTTCCTTGTAGGTTGCCTACTGTATGTTGACCTTAGCGGAGGTCACAGAAGGCTAGGGGGCTCAGCCCTCGCCCAGTGCTACAATCAGCTTGGAGACAACACCCCTGATGTCACCAGTCCACTCTTGCTGTCAAGGGCCTTCCAGGTGACGCAAGATGCTATCGCAGGTTTGTAATACTATTTTATCTTCTTTTTTTTTTTTTTTTATAGAAACGGTCTAATTGATTATACTTCCCAATACAAAGCAAAATGATACAATAAAGTTACTTCCATGATAGGAAATAATTAAAGATCATGAGTTTGTTGAGATAGTTCCCTGTGGATGTTTGGGGCTTATATTGCTCTTTATGCCAATACTATTACAAATATTGACGCTTTGATGGATGTACATATCAATCTTGACAGAAAAATAGTTACAGACTATCCAGAATTAACTCAAGTTTCGCAAGAAAATTATTTTTTCCGAAGTAAATTGGACCTAGAAATTGATCGTTTGTTCAGCATCGCGCCACACGTTCACAGAAACTCAGCCCGCCAGTCGCGGGGAAACATCAAATGTATATTTGTACGATCGTGCTGGTGAGCCACTGCCTTCAGAAAGTGGCTATAAATTTAGTATTTTTGTGATATACACCATAGCTGAACAGAATAAAACATGACCCCCAAAACAATGAAAAAACTGCGCTGAATATCGGTAAATTTCCAAAGAACATTTGGGAGGTAAGCTGAAGTCAGCCGTTAAAATCGAAGGTTGAAGTTAGCAGCAAGTTTTTGGTACCAGCTCGCAGCGCGCGCGATATCGCGAGACAGATCGAGTGCTATGCTAACTTCAGTAACCCGGCCGCTCGCTGGCTTACTTCAGTTACCCGGCTGCTCGCTGGCTAACTTCAGTTACCCGGCTAGCACCACCGCCTAACTTTGTGTGAACATCCGTTGGCAATATCGTTCAAATGACTAGCAATTTTGCGCATCCTGTTCAATATCTGACTGTCAAACAAAGTAATGAACCAAGAATTTCTCGAAAATAACCACTCTTTAAAGTAAATGATATCGATTGCCCCGTTTTTATTTGAATTCCGCTACTTTTCAAAGCGATTATGGACAATTTTCTTCTTTTTTTTTCCAGTCATTTGTATTACCGTTTTTTTTCACCGGTCTCAGCTTTTTCAACTCCAAACTCAGACCGACCCGTGACCGGACCGGAAGCCCGAGTTCGCCGGTATTCTGGTTCCGGTCCGGTCCGGGTCACAACTTTAATCTTAACCCTAACCATAACATCTTAACCCTAACCATAACATTATACAGGGCGGCCCAGAAAGAACGCAACACCTACGATCGTTAATTTCATCATCATCATCTTGTACATGTGATAACAAAATATATTTTAAAAACACACACCCTTTCAGTGGTGAATACAATATAAAATAGCCAAAAAACTTTTTTTAAATACAAATTAAGCAATAATTCATATATTTAATAAAAACTATATTTTACTAAATAAAAACTCATAATTATTTCAACCATTTAAAAAAAAAAAAAAATTATAATAAAAAAAGAGATTTTTTTGTTATATAATAATCATCATTTACTTAATTTTCTCTCTTTTTTCCCCTCAATGTTTCTCTATCCCCAACTCTTCGTTATTCATTTTTTTAATTTATAAATTTCCTTTTTCTTTTCTTTTCTTTAATTATATCCTTTTAACCAAAATATAAAACTAGCCAAATAAATAAACGATGTATGATTATAAAGTATTTTCAAGCCATAATACAAATAGAATTAATTATATTGGCCTGAAACTTCTCCCATAACCCTTCAATCGTAAAACTTAAACGTACAATATCCTCCCCAAAGTTCATGAAAACGATTAAAAGAAAGAAAGAAAAAAAAAAATCACACTAATTTCTCCCTCTCATTTGCATCACATTCTAGCCATTATTTCAAGTATGGTGCCATCAATAGTATAATCTTAAAATGTATATCCTATTTGTTTACTCATCAATTAATCATAAACATACTCATCAATTAATCATAAACATAAATAAGTTGTTGTTTTTCATCAATTAACATCTCCTATAGATATTTTAAATGTATTTTCAGCTTCTTTCCATTTTCTTTTTCATTTAAAATACAATTCCAGAATGAGAAGAAAAAAAAAGAAACATATAGTACCTGGTTGAATCTGCTCCCAGAGGTTGTTTCCATGTCTGAATCATTCTCCATCATCTCCTTCTCGACAGCCTTCTTCTCTTTTAACAACAAATGTGTGTACCCTACCTACTTTAAATCAAAAATCCAAACCATTACCTATTTAGGTGTTTGATAATTTGTGTATCCGCTGCTTGCCTATTCAATCTTATTTTTTGTAAAAAATTGCCTTGTGCTTCTCGGGGGAGATGTCGTCCATCAACGAAAAGCTTCGCGGGCTCCTGTCGCGAGAAGTATGCCTTCCGCCCTGCCATTCTTGCTGCCTTCAGTACCTCCATCTGCTCTTTCCGTTCTCGTCTGATGTTTTACGGGATGTCATCGGTGATCACCTGCCTGGTGCCCATTAATGCGCCTTTTCCAATATGCAGATTTTGTCGGGAAACCTCAGCAGTCGTACCTCAATCGGCCTGGATGGTGCCGGGACCCTGTGCACGCGCTGAAACGCGATGTTCTCTGCAACCTCAGCATCCATTTGGAGCGTATCCTTGAGAAAGGCCTTGATTACATCTCCGGTATTCTCCTGCCCCTCGCGTTTAAATTTGCTGGAGGGTGCCCACGTTCCGCATACTCCTGAACGTTCTGTGAGTTGACTTTCCCGTTCAGGGGGAACTTGCCCTCGTCGCCGATGAGGATCTACTTCTCGTTATCCTGCATAAACATACAACAATAAAGAAATATGTTATTGAATGATGTAACGATTACATTAATCAAACAAGTCAAGCACAAAAGAATAAGAACGAAAATCACACATGCACCGTTTATCGTTAATTACACGCAGACGCGTCGTAAAACGCTTAACAATGAATTGAGCGCGCATGTAAGTCATCATGAACAGACACCGTACAAAAAGACCAAACTGCTAGGAAAAGAAAATACCTGAATAAACCACCGGCTGAAGCCAAGACGGCGCTCGTGGTCTCCCTCAGCAAGACCATGTCTTGTTTGAAGCTTGTAGGGGTGGAATTTGATTTCCCTAACGAGGCGCGAGAACAAGGATCTCGAGATGCCCAAGTTGTTTCTTCTCTTGGTCTGGTGGGGATCATCCTCGATGTTCTGCCGAAACTCTGCGATCCGGTCATCCATACGGACTGTTCTCGGATGCCCCGAGTTACCCCGACACAAATTCAAACTCGTTCCGCAATTTTCATATTTTTCAAAGTTTCTTAGGATGGTGCTTCTACATGGCACTCAGACTTCGGGAAATCTCCTCGCGAACAACCTCCTGGTGTTTGAGAGACTTCTAGTTTCAATGTATTTCAGCACCATGAATGTACGTACTTCACTGGTAAACTGTTGCCTTACAGTTACATTTACGTGTCTCGTTATACCCTATTTTGCCTGATTTGTCACCACAACAAATCCATTCATAATAAGCACCCATTCAACATAGTCACTGGGGCATAACAACGTGTCCGTTTAGAGGCTCATTCATCATCCGAAGCTGCGTTCACACATGCACTTGCCCAAGGTTCCACTGACCTGCCGTCTTTGATGTATAAAAATGTTTGTCAAATTTTCTGTTTTCCACGGTGGGTTATTTACATATTTTTGTATTGTTCTGTCTGCAGCGGTATTGACAGAAGTATTAAATGCCAAAGGCAGGTCAAAAAACGTGGCCAGTGTCTGTCTGAACAGACCTTTCCATACCTTTCCTCTGCTAATTTGAGCTTTTTCTCGTCAACATCCTCCTCCCAAAAGACATAAACATACAAAAGTACAAACACACATGAAGTACATACAGTCTGAAATAGATATGCCAGTTAAAGCTATCTATAGTAACATAAATTTGTTTTACGGTTAGATCCCATTAATTGAACCGAAACTACAGAAAACAGTGCATGTTTATGTGTATCACACTGTGACCCACAACCTAATCATAACCCAATATTCCAGTGTCATGATGATTCTAAGGTCATTTGAAACTGTCCTTTTAAAACTGTTATTCACATTTCATGCATTAAACATTGAACATGGTCGTGTTCTTTTCTGATCAGCATATGCAGCCCCGCCCCTCCCAGGGCACTCGAGGTTGTTTATGCCCCACCAGCCCTGAATTCCTTTCATACCAAGCATCCCTTTTCCCTACCAAGCACCGTTAATGGCAATAAACCACCTTCTTCCCCCCCCCCCCCCCCCCCTCCATACCAATGTTGAACAGCGCTATGTTGAGTAATCGATTACCCCGTACGGTATGGCTCACATTGTCTTCCTTATCAAAGGGAGAGCAGTCATGCGGATCTTCTGCACAGCTAATTCTACGGCAGGCCGTGGGGCTAGTGCTGTAACTGACCTTGATGATCGGATCATTTGATCGGATCGGCAAAATTGTATCGATCTTCGAAATCGGATCGATGATCGGGATCGGATGATCGGCTAAAAAAAAACTGATTACCTCTTCTTTTACAAAATTACTCACGCCGATTCTGAGCTTAGTCCCATGTGATTTATTTGGCGTAACCTTTCAGAATCACATGGGACTAAGCTCAGAATCGGCGCGAGTAATTTTGTAAAAGGAGAGTTAATCAGTTTTAAATGAAAGCATACCCATACAAGATTACCTTGGGCTTATTCATATGGATATATGTTGCTTTGGTATTCATTTATATTCCCAAAATATGTTTTTTGAGATCATTTTCCAAAGAAAAAAAAAAGATTGTTTTGTTTTTGTTTTTTTGCCGATCCGATCTTCCGATTTTTTCTGCATGATCGGAAATCGGCAAAAACGGTCCGATCATGTATGATCGGATCGTGATCGGCATGCCGATCCGATGATCGGTTACAGCACTAGCGAGAATGTCTCAGTGTTCCGAGGATCGCTGGAGACTAAAAAGTAGCAAATTTAGGAAACGACATTGCCTCAGAAAAATGGCCCTAGGATCCAAACGCCTTACCAAAAATCAATGCTCATGGTATCATTTTGTTGGAAAAAAATGTTCTACCCAATCAACTAAAAAAACAATGACATTTGGTTGATGATGCTGATAAAATTAACGATCGTAGGTGTTGCGTTCTTTCTGGGCCGCCCTGTATAACATGTCACCCCCTTAGACTTATTTTGTGCCATGCCCCAATCTGTGCCACAAATACAAATTTAGTAGTGTATTGGAGACGTCATGGATATAAGCAGGATTATATAACGCCTTAGAATGTTCTCGTGTTGTGATTGGCTGAATTCAGGTCACATGATATTCAGAAACAATGATCTATCTGCACTCGGTAATTGACGTCAGCCGTGCAATAGTCGACTAATGCACGGCTGACGTCATCAATTAAAGGAGTGATGTACCGGCGGTACACCCTACACGTTATTAAACGTACATTACGCGTCGTGTGGACATGCATGCAGCGAGCTGTGCTGCATTTGTATAAGCGCGCTTTAATCGTTGTTTGTTTACTGCGTAGCGAGGATCTGGTTCGTTTGTTTACTCTGTTGCTTGGACAACAAGCGCGCTAAGCGCGCACAAGCTGTCTGGTCGTTAAAGACGTTCATAAAGGTTCTACACGTCGGCGCGCGTCGAAGCGCAGCGTCAGGTTCACCCGTGTACGTACATACATATAATATACAAAGACCGGGTCACGTTTAAGCGTTCTACTACTTCTCGCACTAGCTTTGAACTCAAGTACCTATTTCACTTGGATTATTCATCTGGATTAAAATATTGACTCGCACCTTATTTTGATTATTTATCTGGATAACATTATTGACATTGTTTATTGTACATGGTGATGGAACATGGTATGTATATAATTTTACGATGGCGATTTTTGTGTTAACTGAAGATGAACTAGAAAATGTCTTGATTGTGACTCTGTAAGTGTAAATACCAAAAAGTTAACTAAATATGCAGTGAATCGTCTTGAAGCTTTTGCAAAATGTGTTGGGCTAAACTCTCTTGAGGATGTTGATCATTTCAAAGCGGATGAACTAGACAAGTTGTTGAGTCGCTTTTATGCTGGTTTGAGAAAGGATGACGGGACATTGTACACAAAAAAGAGTTCTTTTGGAACTAGATAGAGCTTCATGGACATGTTGGAACGGCATCGTTTTTCCTGGGATTATAAAGGTAAGAACATATTTTGTGTCAAAAGTATAGTTGTTATATAAAGAAAATAATTAATGATTGATTGTGCGAGGGCAGTCTATTTGCACTCACCGTGCAGCTCCGACAGTACTATTGAACTCGCTACTTCGTAGCTCGTTCAATAGTACTGACGGAGCTGCACGGTTCGTGCAAATAGACATACCCTATCGCACTCATAATCATCAATTATTTCCTTACTATTTAACTCCTTGAAGTCTATTTGATTTTGGTATAACATGTATGCATTCTCCCGACAGAATCTAGTCAGTATTTTTGCAACCAGTCTTGAAGGGGTTAATATGCATCCATGCATACACAAATCTATATTTAGTTGTTCATTGTGACGTACTTTGTATTTCCTTACACTTTGTAATTGTAAGTCCATTTATATTATATTTCCTTCAGCTGGTTTACTGACGGCAGGCCACGATGTCAGCGACGGAGGTCTCATCACGTGTCTACTGGAGATGGCATTCGCAGGGAATTGCGGGATTGATGTCACCCTTGCAACCAGTTTGGAGGGTGAGTGATTAGAAATGTTGTGTTTTTCATTTGAAATACAATGTTTGTAATTTAGATTTTTTTTCTTTTCTTTTTTCATTTGAAATTGCCACTTCTTTTCACCTTCTGAGATTGAGATGTTATTTGCCGAGGAAGTGGGTCTTGTTCTTGAGACTAGTAAAGAGAAAGCAGTCTATTTGAAAAATTCTCTTGAAATAAGAAATATGAAAACAAAAATTACTTTTGAAATCATTACAAAAAGTCTCCTAATTTGTCTACCTAATTAAATAGTGAACAGAATGCTGTATTGGTTTTCCAAAAGTTGTTTCTTTGATTTATTTGTCCATAGCTTCTGACCTTGAGATGTTGTTTGCGGAGGAGCTGGGTCTGGTTCTTGAGACAAGTAAAGAGAAAGCAGTCTATTTGAAAGATTCTCTTGAAATCAGAAATATGAAGAGAAAAAAATGTAATTTGAAAACATCACAACAAGTCTCCTATTTTGTCTATTTAAATAATAGTGAACAGAATGCCATATTGGTTTTCCAAAAGTTATTTCTTTGATTTATTTACTTTTTGTTTCCATAGCTTCTGACCTTGAGATGTTGTTTGCGGAGGAGCTGGGTCTGGTTCTTGAGACTAGTGAGGAGAATGCGGAATCGGTTTGTCAGAGGTTCACTGAGAAGGGTGTCATCTGCTCCATCATTGGACTGTCTCATAGACGGGCAGCAGAAGCAAAGGTGAGGTTATATTAAGTGATACATTAATTTTATCGAATTCAACCAAAATCACTTTGGAGTTTTCTGGTTTCTTTTCCTTGTTGAACGGCTTTTGATAACAGAAGAATGAAATGTGTTTTTATTGATGAAATTTCTTACTCCTTATGGAGATATATATAGTTTGAATGAAGAACATTGCAGAATGTTTGATTGAAGTAAAAATTAATGGGCAGTAGGTTTATAATATAAAGTTCACATCAACTTTAGGTTAGATAGATTATGACGACCACAAAAAATAAACATTTTTTAATGATTATGTTAGGTTTCTTTCTGATCATCCATTATGTGCGTTTTCTTCTGAAGATTATGATAAGCGTCAATGACAGAACAGTGTTAGATGACTCCATGACATGTCTACGTGATGTATGGGAAGCCACCAGCTTCCAGTTGGAGCGGCTGCAGACTAATCCGGTGTGTGTGGAGGAGGAGGAGGCGGGGCTCAAGAACAGGAAGGATCCACCATTCCATCTGACCTTTGACCCACGACCCACCGATATCAGCCCTGAAGTCACGAGTGAGTGTTTAACTCATTGATGTTTTGATTTACCATAACATGCATTTTGTAGGAACTCAAGTCCGAGATGTTTTGGTCTTTGAATTTAAAGTTGTCCATTGAAGCTAAATATTGTATCGGTTTGTTAATAAAACTTAGAAAATATGCATTTGTTTGAATGAGCAGTCAAACATGCGTATAAAGATCTCACAAGGGATTTGAAGAAAAAAAAGTGGTCTTTGTGTGTGCACATTCCATTTTTATGTGAATCACATACTAGGTAACTAAAATATTGTCAATATAGACCTGCATCCACTCCAACTACTATAATGGAACCTCATTATAACAAGATCATTGGGACCATGGAATTTGACTAGTTATATCAGGATAGAAAAATAAAAATAATATATAATACAGAGCTTGGACCAGCAGAATTACCCTGGTATATGAAGGTTGTGTTTTATCAGAGCTTTTTAAATCAATGTCCCACTGTATGTATAATGAAAGTAAAAACAAAACAAAAACAAGGATTGATGTAAATAATTTTTTTTGTACATCTTGAAGGTCGTCCAAAGGTCGCAGTGATACGAGAGGAAGGCAGCAACGGAGACCGTGAGATGCTTGCATCGTTCCACATGGCTGGCTTTGAGGCATGGGATGTCAACATGCAGGACCTTGCCAGCGGAGCAGTGAACCTAGAAAGCTTCAGAGGAGTAGCCTTTGTTGGCGGCTTCAGTTTTGCTGATGTTCTGGGCTCGGCAAAAGGTGGGTTTTCAAGGATACGCTGAAGGAAATGCATTCTTCAGAGTTAATTTTAAAGATACTTAGACAAACTGATAAAGGGGTACCAGTAGTTGAGAGAGGTATAATTAGAGGAATAGTATTTCTTAGAGTGTTCAGTTTGCTGATGTTCTGGGCTTGGTAAAAGGCGAGATATCAAGGATGCTTGAAGGAAAGGCATTCTTCAGATATGATACAGTTGTATACAAACTAATGAACGAGGTGTATGTATGCAAGAGATAGCTTTAGAGGAGTAGCCTTCGTTGGGGGCTTCAGTTTTGCTGATGTTCTGGGCTCGGCCAAAGGTGGGTCATTTTGGAGAGATTGATGGAAAGGCATTCTTCGGATTAACTAGATTTTAGACAAACTAATGAAAAGGGGTAGGTGAGAGAGAAAGAAAGCTGTAGAAGGAGAGCATTGGTTGATATTGTGGATAGGTTGAAGGAAATTTAAAGGAATGGTATTTTTTTTTATTTATAAATTTAGAAGAGCATTTATTGATGGGTTCAGCTTCAATATGGGAACTGAGTTGCTGTTTGTTTTGTTGTTTTATATTAAAGCATATTTGCCCTTTTTTTTTGTTGCAAGGATTTTTTTCTTCAGTTTGAAGCATTCCATGCAAGATCAGACACATTTTCTCTGGGGATATGCAACGGCTGTCGACTCATGGCCCTGCTTGGATGGGTGGCCCCTGATGAAGACATCACAACTCTCACAAACCTCAGCTTATCATTTTCTGTAAAACTTGTTTGTTTCTGAATATTGATGTGTATTTGTTGACATTTCTTGCAGGATGGGCCGCAGCCATCCTGTACAACGATGTGGTGCGTAATGAGTTTGAGGCATTCCGTGCGAGATCGGACACGTTTTCTCTGGGGATATGCAACGGCTGTCAGCTCATGGCCCTGCTCGGCTGGGTGGCCCCTGATGAAGACATCACATCTCAGGCAGAAAACAGTAAGTATTATAACCCTGGGATTTACATTAATCTGTTTTGAGACTTGCACAGTTTCTAAGAATATAGCTTGCCTGAAAACATTGTTACAAATATGGTACGTAATCCTATCCTCAAAAAATATATTGAAAATGTTATGTTGATATTGAAGCTATATAGGGGAAGCTAAGCTGTATATTGCCTTACAATAATTGAGAGATAATGTAGAAATAAGTCATGAGAAAAGATTTAGATTGCAAATTATGAACCCTGAAATTCAAATGAAGAATAAGACTTACGTCTAAAATCAAATTGTCTGCAGCAGATTTCCATGTTGTGATATTTACTTTCACATTTTCAACGATGAAATTGAATATGCCACAGATTTTAGGACATTGATTTTGGTAGAAATTGAATTCTCCTTTTAATAATTGACATAGCCCAGACATTTTCAGTGACCAGGCTTAAAATAAAGCCAAATTACAATTTTGTGCGTGTGAGATCAAGGTCGATTTGTTACTTTCTATTACATGTCAGAATGGATAAATAACTATTCAACTCAACATTTCAAAGTATAGCCATAAATTCATTTTATTATAAACCAAATTATATACAAAATAGATTTCAATCTGGAATCTTGAATACTACAAATAATATTTCATCATTTCAGCACACACAATTTAAGACCACATAATAATAATAACTAAAACATGCCAATGAGCTTGGTATACAAAAAGATTTATGATTAACCATATGAATAAGTCAATTGATTGTAAATCTTTGTTACCTGGCCAAGAGCTGTTCTTTCAAATTTCATAATAAAGCTTTTGGATTTTATCCACAAATTTGTTTAATTTCATCACACACATGCTTCTATTCGACTTGAATTAGTCAAATATAAGTAAATCAGTTGATTGTTATTCCAAAAACCTTTCTAATTTTGATATGGTCTTGTAGATCATAATTTAAACTCTTCATTTTATCATTCCTTTCCAATAATATGTGAAAAAGCATTGCATCATTGCCCCATCAAAAATGAAAAAATACAATCTACCCCAAAAAATGTTAGAAAGAGCCCTTGGAAATCAGAATAGAGCCTCTGCCCTAAATTTTGGTAGAGTTCCAATCCATAACAAAACTTATTTCATGCAGGCGAGCTTGAAAAATAGTAGTAAGTTTCATATCACACTTATGTGTAATTTGATTTATTTTCTGCCTAACAAATCCAAAAGATACGAGTCCCGTATTGTGACTATTAATATTCAGCGATTCATTCTAGTCATTTCTTATGTTCTATGCGACATTCAAATATGTTCTTCTCATATTTTCATCTAGCTGTGAGAAAGCAGGGAGTGCTTCTGGACCACAACACATCAGAGCGATACGAGTCCCGCTTTGTGACGGTCAAGATCGGCCAGAGTCCAGCCATCATGCTGAAGGGAATGGAAGACTCTGTCCTGGGCATCTGGGTTGCGCATGGAGAAGGTAGGAAAGACCATGATCTATCCTGAATTAAAGGGATCGAGTAACTTTGTTGACATGTGCAAAAATATCTTATTTCTGCTAGAATGTGACTTCATAAGGATAGAGAAATTTGGAAAAGCAAAACCTTTTCTGTGCTTCTAATTCGACAATGTTACTAGGTCCCTTTAACAATTTTTTCCTGGTGGCCAAGTTGGACATCTGCAAAACACTTTCAAATATTCATTTTTTTTAAATAAAAAAACAGAATTTGGTGGCCACCAAACAAAGGATAAGAGGTCCGTCATAATTGGTTATACATTTTGTTGGCCACAAACTTAATTGTGAAAGTAAATTCATTGGAGTGAGTAGACTGAAACTTCTTGGAAGCAATAACATTCTTTGTAAACACAAAAACAAACAAATCATTTTTACCACTATCATTGCAAAGCCATAGCCGAGCACATCAAACATAAATATATGTAAGATTAATGTTCATATTGCAATTAGGTATCCATTGTCTTCTCTGTCTCAACAGGCAAAGTGAGGTTTTCTCAGGAGTCCATTTCCTCTTCCGTGCTCGAGAATGACCTGGCGCCCATCCGTTACGTCGACGACGATGGCAGCACCACTACGCAGTACCCCCTCAACCCGAATGGATCACCCCACGGCATCGCAGGCCTGTGCTCAGCAGACGGCCGTCACCTGGCGATGATGCCCCACCCTGAACGCTGCACCCTCAAGTGGCAGTGGCCCTGGATGCCCTCTCAGTGGACGGAGGAGCTTCAGGCATCGCCATGGATACGCATCTTCCAGAATGCCTATGACTGGTGTCTGGAAAATAAGGCATAGAATAAAAAGTTTCATCAAAATAATTCAAATTGAAATATATAAATGTAGCTTAATAAATGAGAAGGCGCTTTCAGGCGTTACCATAGATACGCATCTTCCAGAATGCCATCGACTGGTGTCTGGAAAATAAAATATAGCATAAGACATTTCAAATTGAAATATGTAAATGTAGCTCATAGAATGAGCAGAAATATGAGCATGAGGCTTTGTCGTGGGTGTATCATGTCACCAAATGGGGCTTACAAAAATGAGTATTATAAGTCTGAAGGAATAAAATGAAAATTATTTCCCACTTTCTGAAAGCTTAGTTAGTATTGACGATTGGTGTAAATTTTTCATTTAAAAGCATGAATGGTACAATAAATAAGTTGAAATTTCTAATCGAATTATGTCATGTAAAGGCTTTTATAAACTTGGGCCCTACTAGAACCAAATTGTTTATCACCTAGTGGTCATTCATAGTAAAAAAATTAATCAGTGTAAAGAATGTTTTGCCTCTACAAGTGGAACTTCTTTACAATGAGCTCTGTTATAATGATGTAATTTCACAGGTCCAGGTTCAATGTATTTTATTGTTTTTAACCCCTGAAGGCTGATACAAGATATGTGATATAACAAGGTACATGGACCAAAGGTGCTCATTTTAATGAGGTTTCACTGTATTGGAACAATGTTAGCTCTAATGTTACCTTTATGAATGGTCTTTCACATTGCGATGGTGGGTGGAATATCGTCATGTTTGACTTCTTCTCCGTAGTAGTTCATCACCAATAAATCATGCTTCTTCAACACTAACTGGACAAGCATGGAATCTGATATCTGTGAAAATAGAAACATTAATGTCGAATATTATTGAAAGGCGTCTACCACAGGAAAAGAAAAAAGCTGTCTTTGCAGATATTTGTCAAATATTAGTGACCTAATATCTTTGTCAAGCCTGATCTACAATTAATCTCGTAATCTAAATCTAGTCCATAAGCTAAGAGATAGAAAACAAATGTTATGATCAATGCCTTATTTGTGTGGGGAATCAATACGTATAAACATGGCATTCTTGTGACTAGAGCCTGAATTCAGACATCCCAATGCAAAACCATTCCACAATTATCTGAAATATAGGCAAAGCTGGTACATTGCATTATGAGTAGTACAGTGGAACCTCGTTATAAAGAGCTCTGATATAACAAAACCTCTTATAACAAGGTAATACAGTGGAACCTCGTTATAAAGAGCTCTGATATAACAAAACCTCTTATAACAAGGTAATACAGTGGAACCTCGTTATAAAGAGCTCTGATATAACAAAACCTCTTATAACAAGGTAATACAGTGGAACCTCGTTATAAAGAGCTCTGATATAACAAAACCTCTTATAACAAGGTAATTTTGCTGGTCCCAGATCTTTATATTTCTTTGTTTTGTTACCCTGATATAACAAGGTAATTTTCATGGTCCCAAGGACCTCATTATAACGAAGTTCCGCTGTACTGTGTAGTAGCTCTACTGAACAGACATAGAAACATTCCCTGTTATTTGTTAGAAAAATGTATGTATTGCTGTTCGCTATAAGATTTTGGAATAAAATCAAACTTTACAAAGGTGATCATCCTCTTATTTCATGTTTATTCACATCTAACCCGTTCCCTACAAGTTTATGAAATCCCCATAGACTTTGTACACAACCCACTCAGTTCCCTTGGTCAAGGGGTCCATTAACTATATGATTTTACCAAAAGAGATATTTGAGACTTCAATTATGTACCAAGATTCGTGGTAGTTTCTGTTCTGTTACCATAAGCCAAACAACAGTGTACAAGAGAAATGTGAAAGCTCAAAGTGATTTTGGTGCAATTTGACAACGTTAAAGGAGAATTCCGGACGATTAAAGAAAAAATACAGTAATATATGTCCAATATTTTCAGGATTTTACTCACAAGAGATTTTTCTAATGTCATTAAAGGGGAATTCCACCCCAGAAATGTGATGTTTGCTATAAAATGAAGTGAATATGAAGAATCATGATCGAAAATCTGAGCCAAAACGGTAGAGCAATAAAAAAGTTACGACACGATCAACTTTGCTCCGATTTTTAGTATCGTTCGCAATTGCTATCGATCGTGACGTCACTTGCGAGCTGGAGCCATTTTGACTTCTACATGGAAATTTTACAAAATTTAAATTTTCTTCATAACAAAGCAAATTTATGAGCTTACAAATTCCAAAGAGGTTGGCCCATCGATATTCTTCTATGAATTCATGAAAACAAGCAGAGAAAATTTAATTTTTAGCAACGAAAATGAGAAATGAGTGTATTTTCATGTACTAAAGCCATGGCGAGTTGCTCGTCAATGATGTTGCATATGGCGGCAATTTTGAAACGATCGCTCATTACTACATGATGTTCAAATAGGTATAACTCCCGTGTTTCTTGTCCGATTGTGATCAAATTTTCACCAATTATGCCTCTTATTCTGCTTATTCAAATAACGGATGGTTTTATCAGGCCCGGAATACCCCTTTAACTCTGAGGAAATAATTAAATTTACCGCACACAATCATGAAACCCTTACGTAGCACCCTCACTTTGCTCAATTTCTTGAGTAGGCTTGAATCCGGTGCCACTGCATTGTGATCACTGCATGTGTCATTCATAATAGCCGTTCATGCAGAGCCAGCAAATGCTCAAAGGCACGGTCAGTGGCGCAGCATGGACTAAACTTTTCATGATCGAGCATTGTATTGGTCCGATCAAAAGAACACATTTGCAGCAGTGTAAAAACATAGATAGGCGCATAGTGAGGGTCGCACGTCACAAATTGGTGCATTGTGGGATAGAACAAGCTCGCTCGCGAATTTGTGTCATTAGAATTTCAAAACCAATTATAAGAACCCACAATCATACTTTTTTTTCATACAAAATTGTGTTTATTGACCTAGAATATCTGTCTTTCAATCATTAGAAGCTTGAAATCGTATGGAAGTCCACTTTAATGGGCGTCAACAGGCGGGGGACGGGGAGGACATGTCCCCCCCACTTTGTTCATAAGTGTATACATTATGTATGTTTGATCCATAGATTTCATAGATTTCACTCTGACATGTACATGTATATGTGAAATTTCTGTCTCAGATATGCACCAAATCGCACAATTTCAAGCCAAAAAGTGCAAAAGCTCCCTACTGTGGGAGGGGGACACCCCCTCCCACACCCTTCCCCGCTCGGTCGCTTCGCTCCCTTGCCGATGTCCCCCCCCACTTTCGAGAAGCTGTTGACATTGACATTGACATGCGTACTACAACGAGATTCTTACAGAATTGCACTGTCTTAGATCCAGGAACTGCAACCTAGGTAGCTTGGTTGGAATGTCCGCCAGCCAGTGGCCTAGAATGGCATGCAAACCTATCAGGTCAAAGTTTTCCAGATGCCTGAAAAGATAGAAATATTAAATATATTTTATCAATATATCAATCAGATTAACGATGTAACAGGGTGATTTTTCTTAGCTTTGTAAAAGGATTTGATTTGATTTAATTCATTTTATTTTCAATATAATACAAAATAATTATACAAATAATTAAGAAAAACATTCATTGAATACTGAAAATAAGCATCTTTTCAAAACAGTAATTTAAAATAATGGTCCCTGGAAAAAAAAACGACTATAAAAACGTTACAAACTGTTCCAAAAAACTAGGGACAAAATGGAATGAGATGTTGGGTGCAGATGGAATATGGAAATGAAAGTGCTGTGCGTAGATGGATGGAATGTATGTAGATGCAGCCTGTAGAGAAGGGATTTAAAAAATCATTAAAGGACCTAAAGAATACAACGTACTTTTGCACTTATATCATAGTTTATGACTTGTAAAATTGGTCTGCCGAAAAAAAAATCCATGAAAATAAACACAGTAGTGATTTAAGACTAACTTTCTGATGCAAAATCTCATTTACAGCCAGTTTACGCCCCACCCACATTTAGGGTCCAGAATCGGCAGCGTGATTGACACGTGATCGACAATTCATTGGCTTACGTCATGACGCGTCATCTACAGAATTTAGTTTATTAATCCGTACTTTAGATGACGTCACATTATGGCGATTTAAAAGGGGCGTTCCCAGGACAATTAGATATTTACTAATTACCCCAAAATTGATTGATTTCATGAGAAATGACTGCCAAATTCCTTTTCTTCAGGAAAAATTACGTATAGAGAGTCGAATGGTGAAAATTAGGCCATCTAGACGCTGTAGTTCCTTGAATGATGCAGTACATAGATCTAGAATAGAAAGGAAATGAGTCTTAAGAGTCACGATTACAAAGTTTTATTTTTTCTTGCAGCATTTGAATCATTTTGCATGGTTAAATTCAAAATTTCAACAAATTGAATGAACATATAGCATCTTTATGGTTTATGAAACGTTTTAATGAATTTGAAGATGCCTGCAAAATTGGTTATTAAACAAAGTATGACGAAAATGAAACGGACATTAATTACCTGCAGTTGTGGACAACTTGCACCAAACCGACATCGGTGACGAACCAGCACCACTCCATAGCCAGATGGGTGAGAAGAGGGCATCTGTGAGATGGATATATTCATATAATTTCTTCACAATATTTCCATCCATAAATCTTTTTTTCCATCACTTGCACGCATGTAGGGCAATTTAGTCTAGATGTAAATTGATACCCCTCTACATAGATCCTAGACAATATATCTTGGTTAGTGTTTACCCTTACAAATCGCCTGTTAGCTGTACCCTCTAAGTGTCTGATAATATGCCAATTTGGTAATGTTGGTTTGGTTGGGTTTTATTTGCATACCTATATTGACAAAAATCATCATAGGACCATTTAATAATCTTTAGATATACCTCATATACCTCATAACAAAATATGGGCAAACAAAAATGTCAATAGAAAAGCAAAATCAACATAGCCATATGTTAAAACTTAAAGAGTTGTTGGTAAACCCAACTAACTTTTCCATTGTAGTAGAAATTATCTGATTTGCGATTGACATCCAATTTTACTTTTTTTTTCACTAGGTAAACATAGTTCTTTTTCTAAGAATATCGGAAGAATCTTACCATAATATTGGTATATAATTGAAATCTCAGAAATCACTTTGGGACAAATCTGATGAAGTTGATGGATCACTTTAACCATACCTGTGGGCAATGTTGATGACGGCCTGGTCCTTGAGCTCTGAGCATTCTGAGAGGTTGAGAGACGTGAGTTGGCACATGGCGGGCGAGTTGAACAGGTTGACCAGCCCAGCCTCGGAAAACTCCTTCCCTTTCTGCAGCCGCAGACGCAGGGGCTTCTTCCAATCCTGATTGGTCAAATCATGACAAGATATCAATTTTTTTTAAAGATAAAGTCCTCCTTCAGCAGGCATCTTTGAGTTCATTAAAACATTCCATTAACTACAAGGACAGTACATACAACAAGTTGGTGAAATGTTACATTTCCATGCTTCTATTGCTAATACGAATACAAGGTACAATGTGAGAACTGCTCAAGTTCTTTGTAGATTTTGACAATGATACTATATAGATCCCTTTAACAATAATATGGTCATGTAAAAAAAAAATCCCAGATTACTCTAACCAATATTTATATGGCCTGTTGTGCCAAAACAATATTCTCTTTGGCTTAAGGATGCATATACGTACGTTTGTAAATGGACAACAAACATATTCAGCACCTTTCTAAGAATTAAGTAAAAACAAATCGGTATAGCAAATTCTTTTACATTTGACTAAAAAAAGTTGTAGGCATGAGCTCTAACCTGTAATCTCTCTAGGGTCTTATCGGTGAACTGCTCACAGAAGGAGACGTTTAGTTCTTCCAGATCAGGGCACTGCAGTATGTACTTGATGGCAATGTCCGTCAGCTCGGCTCCGTCTAGCTTGAGGCACTGCAGAGTGGACATTCTCTCCTTTACCAGAGTTAGCACAGCGCTAGGAATCGAGATATGATACCAGCAAAGGTGTTATAGAATTGATTAGAAACAATTATTCTTTTAAGAACATATTCAGTTCATACAAATCAGAGCACTGCAGCATGTATTTGATGGCAATATCCATTTTCTAGACTCTATTTAGCTTTAGATATTGCAAAGTGGACATTCTCTCCTTTACCAGAGTTAGCACAGCGCTAAAAATCAAAAAATGAAAGAAATAAACATGTTATAGAATTGAAAAGAAAACAATTATTCCTTAAAGATGATATTTAGTTACTCCAGATCGGGGCACTGCAGTATGTATTGTCAGTCAGGTCAACTCCATATGTAGCTTCAGACATTGCAGAGTGGCCATTCTCTCCTTTACCAGAGTTAGTGCAGCATTAGGAATCAAGGAATGATAAAGGTGCTTTGATTAGACATGACCAGTGTTATCAATTACTTGTAGAAAGCATTCAATATTTCAAACACCAGGAACTGTACTAGAACATGTACATGTGCTTGCTGGCAAAATCAATTTAGCTTTACTCTATCTAGGCTCTTTTACAACAAATTTAGCACAGCAAAGTATTAATAAAGGCAACTGTCTGCTCACCTGTCTGTAACCCACGGGATCCCGTCAATGTCCAGCTCCTCCAGATAGTGGCAGAACCTTGCAATCTCACAGACAGCCTCATCGGTCAGCTTGGTGCAGTGGGACAGCCTCAGGGTCCTCAGCCTCGGCAAGAGGATCAGCTTGGAGACAAGGCTATCTGTGACCTGGTCGCACCCTTCCACGTTGAGGCAGGTCAGCGTCTGGCAACCAGACGCCAGCACATCGAACAGGGCGTCATCGAAGCTGCTGACAAAACCGAGATCAAGTTCCTGAATGCGAGGGCAGTGCCAAATGATTGTCTCCATCTCGGAGGTACAGACTTCATCCAGACCTCGCAGCGTCAGGGTCTGGAGGAGGCTGCACCTCTGAAGCAGTTCCTCTCTGTCAGTGGGCGGGCACCAGTTAGAGTTGAAGGAGAGGTCCAGATGCTGCCACAATGTTGGGTCAAGAGCCAGGTGATGCCACTTCTTGCAGACCAACACCACTGACCGGCACAGTTCACGGTGGCTCAGGTAGTGGAAGACGTGAAGGATGACCTCATCTGGTAGCTGATTGAACCAACTGGTGTCATTGGCAGTGTCACAAGCAGGGTCTCCAATATCGCATAAATGTTCATCAGTAGTTTGACACGATTCAGTAGTAGTTCTACAACTTTCATCTGTAGTCCTACAAATTCCACTGGTAGGGCCACAGCCATTGCTATTATTCGTACATATTCCATGTTCCAAAGTTGCAAGACTGTCAATGACTCTGTTGAAGCCACTGTCAAGATCTTCAGGCAGGTCCACTGTCCTGTCCGGAAACTCATCCCTGAGACTCTGCAGAGTGTGGATCGCATCGTCCAGGTCTACCCGTATCAATTCTATGTCCTGAAAGATGTGGGAGATCCAGATCCAGAGTGAAGGCTACCTATTGCCTTCTACTGGATGGATTATAAGCTGTATTTAGTAATAGATGTCTACTGGATTTGGGGGTTATTTAATGCTGTTTATTATGATCTATGCTACAATAGGGAAATATTAAGAAGCTTTTATTTAATTGTATTTAATTGTTTGCAGCCTTGTATGGAAATACCCCTCCCTACTCCTTGAATTATCAAATACAGCTATGCCTTGGATTGTATTGTTCTTCAAATAACACAAAAACATATCTGATATTGTAAAGTCAAAGTGTTTTTTATACATGTAATTCCTTCAATAAATTTTTAACAAATTGATTTTAAAAATGACTGAGAATCTGATCAAAAGTTTCCTCATCTTTTACATCCTGTTTACAATAGTTTTCCTAAAACAAAATGAAGTTTAAAGCTTTAAAAACTGTACTTGGAAAATAACTAATCCCATAAATTCTGTAATGTTATCATTTTGAACAATTTTAGTATTATTAATATTTTGATATTTACAATTTTATAGTAGGCAGTTTTTTATCTTTGTCTCACAGGTAAGTTAAGTGGAAGCACTATTCACCTTCAAGTTACTAGCAGCCTCCTCACTGATGATAAACTGAGCACCGGTGGATGCATTCAGTAAATCAGAGACAGTGCTGGGGTTAGGTTTAAGTTCATCTGTTACATCTTCATCTGAATCCGAGCTATCCACTTCACCCTTGTACAGAAAATATTCTTCTTTTTCTAGAGCTGCCAAATTTGCTTCGTGATTCAGAGGATTTTCCGCAATGTCCATCAAGAATGGAGATCTTCCAGGTTTGTCTGCAGTCCCTGTTCCACCCCCTTGTTGGTCCAGGTCTAACACAACAACATGGTCCAGCAGAAGACTGGTGGACTCCTCGATTGACTCACGGCTGATGTGGCGGTGAAGAGGTGGCCTTTCGTTGCTTGGAGATTTTAGATACTTCCTTTTAGAGACTATACTTGCGTCCTCAGAGTTTCTTCCTTCCCTGACTGAATCACTACTTTTCCCCCTATGAACCATCTCGTTTGCAAGCATTTCACTGATTATGTTACCTTCATCAGCCTTAACTAAGTTTAGGTTTTGATCCTCTATCATCTCCTTTGCGATTATATCGGTAACTATGTTTTGACCCTCTGCCTCACTCGAGTTCAAGCCGTGTTCCCGAATTATCTCATTTGCAATCATTTCAGAAACTAAGTTTTCTCCTTCAGTGTTCATGTTTTGCTCCTTAATCATCTCGTTTGCAATCCTTTGACCAACTACATTCTCTCCCCCATCCTCACCAACTGTTACACTTTGATCCTGAATCATTTTGTTTGCAATCATTTCACTAACCAGGTTTGCACCTATTGTTTCATCTTGAATCATCTCATTCATTATCATTTCACTAACTACATTTTCTCCTCTACACTTTGACTTTGTGGCTGTGCATACATCTTTGGAACATGCATCCTGAATCATCACATCAGCTATCATTTCACTAACTATGTTTTTCCCCTCATTCTGCAAGTCGGTGGATGGAATAACAAAGTCTGCAGAAGCATGCAAGTCTTGCTCATGGATCAAATCTTGAATCATATCGTTGGCAATAATATCACTAACTGCATTGACAGTCTGTGAATCTGTTACAGAGAGCACATTCTCTGAAAGTGCTTCACCCTGAATCATCATGCTTGCTATCATGCCACTAACTAGGTTGTCAGACTGAAACTCTGTTGCTGAACACACAATCTCTGAGGAGCCAGATTGACTGGGATCTTGGTGTAGGTGAAGGGCGTTCTTTTTTCCACAACCGTCATTTGACTCTTCTAGGGCTCCAGGATTTGTGTCATCCCTAACCCATGTGTTATGAAGACATACTGGTCCCCTATCTTTCATCTCTGGAACCCTTTCATTTTCTTCTTTGATAATCCTCATGCTTGAGCTCATGGCATTAACATCAGGATCGTACTCCATGTCTTCACAATCTCTTCCAGGGCTTCCTGCCTCAGATCTACCAGGTCTAGATTCAATGATCTTGTCTTCTGGGATTACAGTTCCTTGCACATTTTCATCCGCTTCCATCACTCCCTCCATTTCAGGATGGAAACCAAAGTGCACACTTGATTCAACCACATGGTCCCTTGGAAGGTCTGGAAGAATGACGACATGGCCTAGGAGAAGACTTGTCGATTCATCCAAGGATTCCTGACTGATCTGCCTGAGGAATTTCCTGGGCTGATGGTTAAAACCTGAGGTGTTCCTGGATGAAGCACTGGACACTCTTGGCCATGAGTGGTTGAGACCGAAGGGTAGGACTCGGTCGCTCAACTCGGTTTCATCAAGTGAGGAGTTGTTCTCATCCCTCATCCAGGCATCATCATCCTCATCATCCATCATCGTTTTCCTGCTGCATAGGAGGGTATCAGACTTGGATTCATCTGGCATTTTATCAAGCACCGCTGCAGAGGGTTTGCTATCATTGGTTGCATTTGCAGCCTTCTCCATTGCGATATCATTCACTAAAGGATGAGCAAATTCAACTCTTGATCCTAACTGGAGGGTGTTTATATGAGACGTTCTTCATCTGAAGGTGCACCACCTGAAAATAAAATGTATGAAAGATGTTAGGCAACTTGCTCAGTATACAATCTAGATGGTACATACTATGTTCTGAAGCAGTTGTGTGTGCACTTTCCAATAGTACCTGATTGATGTTCTAGCAAACCATTTTTACAAAGACTTGAATTATAATAATAAACAGACTGGCAAAAGCAATGTGCAAAAATGTACATTGTTTCAAAATAGTTCTCATGACAGATTTACCACAAATCTTTATTATAATAAAATAAAATAGAATACCAGTTATTTTTTCTTCTATATTATGCTCACTTACCTCACAGTGTATCACCCTGAAAACTTGAAGAAAATATACAAAAACAAGACTAAACAGACTACAAGTTAAATGTGCAATTAGATTTCCACTTCAATCCCACCCACTCTCTATGACGTCTTAGCGAAGGGTAAGGATGCAAATTATGCATGCAGTCCTGGACCCATCAGAGATAATAGCTGGCTATTGATTGATTCCCTTCAGTGAGCCTACCCTATGGGCTAGCTTTATGCTAACACAAAGGATGCATGGATGTGCGCACCTTCCTACAATAATCTAATACAAGTGTTTTTGTGGTCAGCGGGGTCTTGCAGACTTGGTTGGATGAACACACACAAAATACTAGATCTTAGAAGGCTGGGGGCATGGACTCTTAAGGCTGCCCGGCTTATTTGTGAAAGTACCTGTGAATGGGAGGAAAGGGTGGTGTTTAAATTATAGCAGGCCCAGAGAAATTACCACTTTGGGGTGATAGGAAAATTTTGAGCTAACTCACCTATCTCTGATATTTTGAGCACACAGGGAAATAATTGTGTGAAAGAACGTAGCCAAAGCACACTCACTCAACTGTGAAGGTTCACTTACCCTACCTGTACAGTACATAGGTATGGGGCTGGTCCTACATTAGTCCGAAAAATCAGACAATGTTTCGAGGGTTCTTTCACGATTTTCAACTATTGGATGGGGGTGGATAGTATATGACGTCATAATATTAAAGGAGAACCCATACCGAGTTAGATTTTGCTGACTACGGGAGACAGTGTTTCAGAGCCTTGGCAGTTGGCTCCTAGCCTCCTTGATCTGATTTCTATGCACTGATAATTCTTATCAGTTCTATTATAATCCCTTCTGGGTTACAAATCCAACATTAAATCAACCTGGTGGTCTTACATCCTTGAAATCTATGTAATACGACTATAAATTGTTGAATGGTTAATATAAACATACCGATCGTCTGGGTACACTATTCGTAGCAAACTACGGATTCAAGATAAAGAAAGAAAGAAAGAAAGAAGAGGAATAAGGAAAGGGGTGGCAGATGAAAAGGGTGAAAAAGAGGAGCCGGAGGGGATGAGGGTAAGGGGATGAGGTAAAGTAAGAGAGTAGGAGGAGGAAGAGATGAGATGGGAGTAGAGACAGGAAGGGGAATACAAGGGGAAGAAGGAATGAAAATAAAAGAGGAGGGAGAGAAAAGATGAGGGAACAAGGACAAGGAACCAGAAGGAAAAATTAAACTTGTAAAGGTGGAAAGTGTGAGGAACAGCACTGATGAGGGAAGTCATAGATGTGGGAGAATGAGTGAGCCAGGTGATTTGGATGAAGATAAATAAAAGGAAGCAGACTTTCTTAGAGGTAGAGGTTGAGGAGTAGAAGAATCAGGAAGAGGGAAGGGGAGGTGGAAACTTGGTGGAAAGTGATGGAATGTGAAAAGATTAGCACAAGGGGAGGTTGAGGATTGGAGCTGGGAGGTGGCTTTCTCACAGGGCCTTTCAAGGGCAAACATTATAATAATATGAACATTTATATAGCGCAGCTACTATAAAATTATAAATATATACTCTACTGTGCTTAAATAATTATTTAATTAATATTACCCATGGTCATCAGGTACATTTCAAACCCACACAATGATATTGCATACTTTCTCAACTCCCCGGGGAGCATAGTAGCCGAGCTACCACTGATGATGGCGCTAAGGCTAATAAACACCCGACCATGGTACCCATTTATACACCTGGGTAGAGAGCAGCAATTGTGGATTAATTGTCTTGCTGAAGGACAACTTGGGATCTTACGAGCGGAAATAAAAATGCTAAAAAAATATGCGAGCACTTGTAAGTTCTTGTTTAGAGGTCTTTAAAAGGGATCTGGTAACTTGATATGTATAACACTGACAGAGGGTTGATAAAATCTGTATTTCTGTGACCCAATATAGTTCTCTGAGTAACGTGTGAATATTTCAGGGCAATTGAGGGGCAATTGAGTGTCATACATAATGAGTGAGAAATGAGCAGAAATGCAAAGTGATACAGTACATGTATACTCGCCAACTCATTGCACTGACTTTGTACAGTTTAAATTCTCCCATAGATAATTATGAATCTGAACACTTCAATCATACTGTATATCTTTATAACACAAGAGAAATTTGGAAAACCTGAACCTATTCCATGCTCCTATACTTAATAAGACTACAATAGTGTATGTGAGAACTGCTAGAGTAAATTTTGTGGATTTCAAAAATGTGACTAGATCCTTTTAATTTTAATGAACTATTGTACTTTCATTATAGATTCAAAACTAAGAGCAAGACTCACCAAAAAGGCCCCAGTTCAGAAGAGGTACGGTACTCAAGTATAGATTGAAAATTAAGACATCTCCAAGGCAATTCCACGCCAAATGAGCCAAAAATTGAAAAATCAAATGAGGATTATTTCTGATCTTGTTTATTTTTTCTGGATCATTTTTTAATAAATCATGATCACATAATGATATCTTTCAGTTTGCATGATTAAAAAAAATATTGGGCGTCTCCTGATAGGAGAAACAGACACCATACATGAACCTATACACATGGGACTACACAGTGCCTATTTCTAGATTTTCTTCATTTGTTGCATTCCTTTCTGGTATTTTTCTGTTTTAAGCCTTTAAGGTAACAAATTGGATGATTGAAAATCACAATGAGTGTTCAGGTGATAATTTCAGTCTTTTGAGAGCCCTAAAGTATATAACAGTGAAGCAATTAACTTCTTTTAATTAATATACCAATAGACATATTTGTTTCAAATACGTGTTGTAACTCTTTGAACATAAGGGAATGGACTATGAGCCAATATAACATGATAGTCCTCTTAACTTCATAGAGATTGGATCATAACTAAAGAACTTGAAAATCCATGTCCGTTTTGCCGTCCTTCCGTTACCGGCCTCATTAGTGTCCATATCTAATAAATTTCTAATTTGTTTCTAACATAACACTTTTAATCAACAGATTAATTTGTTTTTAACATAACACTTTTAATCAACAGATTAATTTTTTTTTTTTTTCATTTTCAAATAAACTGTTAAATGAGGAACGGAGTGGCTTCCATAAATCCTTTCCTGCATAGGATTAGGAAGCACGGGGGAGGCCGATAACAGGAGAGTTAACTCAAATTTTATTGTGATAAAAGATGAATTGTCCGATGGTTGGAGGATTTGAACCAGGGATCCCAGGCCATGTGTCTAACTTGTCAACAACAGCCAACAACCAAACAACTGGCAACAGCCAACACACACACATTTTGACAAAATTCACATCATGCAATGTGCATCGCCATCAAAAAAAGGCATCCGACCATGCCCATGGCATCAGTCAGTGTCAGTGTAGCATCAGTTTGAGTCACTCATGGCCGCAGCCATGGCATGCATTCACAAGATCAAGATTAGATTCACAACCAAATTTATGTGACAGAAAAAAAAAAGTAACTAGTAAAAGTAGTAGATTCGCGTATTCGTCACAAATAGAACATAATCTTCAAAGTTCAAGTCTGAAGGAAACTAAAGCAGCAATTGATTCTCTATAAATTCACATTGGAAGAATAGAAAAGTGTAATTAATTGTATGGGTATAGACTAACAAACACTAATATTAATAAAGTGGTCTAATAAACCTTGTGGAAAACACGCAACGCCGCTTAAAATCGATTGTTTTGGGCTTGGTCATGCCGCGTGAGCTATTATGGACACACGGTAGTAAATATTATCCCCATAGGCTTACACACTAAACACCATAATTTCAATCCAAGATAAAATATAAACGATTGCATGAAGTTTCCTATTTTTTTGATATATCTATATATCATGGTAGATCTATCAACAGAAAAAATTTAACAAAAATTGATGCAGCGGAAAATTAATAAAATGAGCCTTGAACGAAGAATACATATTTTGTATTGGTCTTGTCTACAGGATTCCAGATCTCCATGCTTTGCACTGAATAATCAAAAAAAGACATCATTTACCAGATTTATCCATAACTTGGGCTTATTATGGAAGATAGCATTACCTTAATGCCAAATCCAACATAAAAATACAGATAATAACAACTTAAGTATTGTTTCTGATTTATTTTCTGAAAAAAAATGACGTCATTATTCCTCCGCGTTTTTGAGAAAAAAGTCGAAAAGCCTGAATTACACCCGTGCACCCTTTATAGTATGACAAGACCCCAGAATGAAAAACTTTTTTGTCATTTTAAAGCATTATCTATAAGTACATCAATTATATTATTATTATGAGTGAGAGAATTTGACAATTTTTTTAAAGAGAAAAACATTGGCCCCATGCATATTGATTTATACACACAAAATCACCCTGTTTTGATGATTATCTTCTTAAAGTACCGCTTTGCTCGCATTCAGTCACATCCTGTTTAGATAATACATACCGATCATAAATGTGCTACTCAGGTTTATTTGATATAAAAAGTATAAGCAGACATTTACAATTGATGTAAAAAGAAAAACATGAAAAATAAAAGCAATAAACATGAATGTGGATGGCATTAGTACAGGCTATCAACTTGAGCCTGTTAATTCAATGAAAATGGAGAAATGCACAAAAAGAGACTTATTTGCAGATCATGAGTAGGCCTAATGTGGATATGAAGATAATGGGAAAAGAAGAGAGAGATAGAGAGAGGGATGAATGAGATAAGATAAAGGGAAAGATAAATAATGCTAAAACAATACAGATATGAAGATACACAGAGGCTGGGGGAGGGGGGGGGGGGGGGGCAGCACGGGCCGGGGGGGGGGGGGGGGGGCGGGTGGGAGAGAGTGAGTGTGTCAGTGACTGAGGAGTTAAAATGGCCATTAGTTCTCCTGTAGCTCCCTTCTTGTCCTGCAACGAATTGGGTCTTTGGTATTAATGATGTCTCCCCTCTTTTTCATCAAGGCTATCCAACCATGATAAATTTAAAATGAAAGAAGGTTGATATTATAGCACACATACAACAAACCAGTCATTCAGAAATACACAGCCGAACGTACGTAGTCTCGTCACTGCATAATATTAATAAACTCACTTCGCCTAGCCCTAGCCTAAGGCTAAGGCTTAAGCCTGGCCCAATGTAGAAGTATGTGGGCTATTTCATCCTGATTATGATTTTGAAGTCAGGCACAGTATCTCTGAAAGTTCCTGCAAATATATTTATTATTAAATTAGTTTGGCATAATTATGCCTAGACTCCATTATATTGTGACTCTTTCGTCCTAGTCCGAGGCCCGTCCGAGACTAACCGAGGTCGTCTTTCTGTAGCCCCGATTGACTGCTATTACTAGTATAGCTATACCCACTGCCATTCAAGTACATTTATGTCTGTAAAGCAAAGTTACAATCAATAAAGTACACATATAATACATACCTAGAGTAGTGCAGCATGTATACTAACAGGTTCACCGCCGAAAATTTTGATTCTCACTGCAGCCCAGTCACATACTAGTCACTCAGTCATAGGTCATATCTGTGTCCATTGAAATTGTCGCATCCCACAATCAGCAGTAGATGAAGACCTCCTTGTAAAATGAAGGAAAAACAGTATTATAAAGGATTCTCACTTGATTTTATTGTGTTATGGTAGGCATTCTTACCAATATTAATCCTAGTTTGATCCGAATTTTGAATAAAACAGTCAGAAACACCCAAATAAAAACAAAAATCGACATCACTAGCAGCCTACGTCATACGGTATGTGTTATAGCGTATTCTCTCTATAGGACACACGGTAGTAAATATTATCCCCATAGGCTTACACACTAAACACCATAATTTCAATCCAAGATAAAATATAAACGATTGCATGAAGTTTCCTATTTTTTTGATATATCTATATATCATGGTAGATCTATCAACAGAAAAAATTTAACAAAAATTGATGCAGCGGAAAATTAATAAAATGAGCCTTGAACGAAGAATACATATTTTGTATTGGTCTTGTCTACAGGATTCCAGATCTCCATGCTTTGCACTGAATAATCAAAAAAAGACATCATTTACCAGATTTATCCATAACTTGGGCTTATTATGGAAGATAGCATTACCTTAATGCCAAATCCAACATAAAAATACAGATAATAACAACTTAAGTATTGTTTCTGATTTATTTTCTGAAAAAAAATGACGTCATTATTCCTCCGCGTTTTTGAGAAAAAAGTCGAAAAGCCTGAATTACACCCGTGCACCCTTATGTGATATGGGTAATCTTGCGGTATATAATTAGTTAGGAGAGTACTTCCTACAATATTCCGCATCATAGCCAAACATTACAATTCGCTGAGCTTCACACAGCGCTATCTCAGACTGCATACACATGCTCATCGTGATATCAGCAAAAAGTAACGTCAAGTAAATACTTACCCATTAGAAAAACTAGTTATAGACAGTTATACAAATTCAAACAAACAAACATAATAAAACCGAATTTTAGTCTAAAACTCCGAATCAATTATTATAATAATTCGAAACAAAGTCAGTTTACTTGCTAGCTATGCCTGTGTTCGATGTTGATGCACATTTAGTCAGACCTGTTAGACAATTTTGGAGGCCGCGGCCAATCAGAGCGTAACTACCGCTATATTTAGCTGACCCGCAATCCATATCACACATTCGATATATATGTATGGTAAGCTAAATGGTATGGAATTATAGTATTCTGCTCTAGAGTTCAAAACATTCGTAAATCTCACATAATAGTATCTTACTAGTTCCATCTCGAAGAAATATTATGTAATGCTCACAAACTCAATTACTGACATGTTTAAGATCTATTCTGATGCAGATTCATGCCGTACCAGTGACACCCTCCCCCGGCCCCCACCCGGCCGTGGGCCCCATGTCAGGTTTGGGCCGGGGGGGGGGGGGGCGGGGGCAAAAGAGAACATACAGAGCTACTAGAACTATATTATGTAAAATATTACTCACAATTTGATGCCTCTATAAAAGATCCTAGAGAATGAGTGCTAATATTTGAATGTTTTAATTTCATGATAGGCCTATAAATTGTTTTGCCTATTTGGTTGCACTACTAGTTAGCAAAATCGAAAAAATGACACATTGTGTTACATTTTTCACGAATGTGTAGCCGTATGCTTAAAATATTGAATACAAATTAGGGAAATGGAGTGGACCCACATTTACAGTTCTGAACCTATTTTTACCACAGGCTATGCCAAAGTAATTTTCTTTTTAAATTTTTAGCGGCTTTTACAAGTAACTGCTTTTTGGAAGAATTTAATTACATAAGGGTATAATTATGCTTAGGCCTAGTATGCTTTATTGTATAAAGTTCATAAGTCCAGTGACCATAGATGTAACCAAATAGGTATTTGGTGTTGTGTAGGCATGCAAGGCATGATCATGCCTATACACGTAGGCCTACATTGAATGTTTATAGAAATTGTTACTATGTAATGAAGTTCATTATTGTTATTATTGCCTTCTTTTCCATTTGCCAGTGGATGACACATTTCTTTATAACATGTAGGCTATGTTTGAAGACCAATACAATTTATCTTATCTTATCTTATCTATTGTTTACCTCGCGAGTTCACTTCAGGTTTTCAGTCGGGTGTAGAAAAACATTATTATGATCAACATAAAAATCGATGATACATATTATATAGGCCTACATTATACGTGGAAAAAGATATGTTGCCCGTAGAAAGCCACATATATTATTATATACCCACTGATCCTTGGGGCTTGGGGGCATTTGCCCCCCCCCCCCCCCCCCCCCAATTATTTGAGAAAAACAATAAAAAAAAAAACGTATGGGAGGACGTTTGAACAAAATAAAGAAATACATCAAGTGTGCCAAATAATTCGAGACCCCCACAACCCCCCCCCCCCCCCCCCCCAATATCAGTCTGACCCAGAGGCACTGAAGTATACTTCAATGCCCAGAGTATTTGCCATGCACTGGCTGAACTAGTCAGAAATACATATTTTTACCCAGAAAAATAACCACCATAATTTTTTTAATAAAGTTTTTGGGTGATAAATCTTCGATCTACATGTTGTATAATGGCCGAAGACGGTCGATCCAGGGATATGGGAGTTTGTCGTGGAGCCAAAGAAAATCGCAATCTCAATCTCAAAAACAAAATTTCTTGGTGTAATTATTGATTCGAAGTTAACATGGAAATTTCATATTAGAGTTGGAGAAAAAGATATCAAAGAATATTGGTATTATATCTAGATTAAGCTATATATTACCAGATGACGTATTACGGATGTTGTACTCTACACTCGTCTTGCCCTATTTGTCTTATTGTAATTTAGTGTGGGGAAGTAATTTTCAGTCTAGCTTAACAAAATTGGTTGCAAAGCAAAATAAAATAGTACGAATCATATCGAGAGTAAACCCGCGATCAAAAGCCGGTGTATTCTAAGTTAAAGTTGCTCACTTTAAAAGATATTACCACTTACCAGCAGTGTATTTTTATTTATCAATGTATAAACAAATTTATGCCTGTCCAGTTTGTTCATTTTGTTCGATACAAATCAGAGCTTGTATAATTACAATACACGCTCCTCATCATTAATACATTTGCCCAGACCCAGAACTTTGTCATACCAACATAATATTCGTTTTGCAGGCCCCCAAAAATGGAATGATTTATCTAGTGATATAAGAAATGCACCATCTGTGAATTGTTTTAAGATAAGATTGAAGAAAAAATTATATTCCTGTTTATAGTTAAGTGAGAGTTTTGAATTTTTGATTAATTTAGTGTAAACACTTTCTCTTTATAAGATGATTAGATTGATCAACCGTTATTTTAGTTGATAGCATTGTATTGTTGCCTTGTTGTCTTTTCTCATGTTTTTCTTTTGTCCTGTGTCTGTCCTTCTTTCCTCCTGTTTCTTCTGGCTGCCTATAGCCTTTGTTCTCTTGTTTATGCCTTTAGTCTTTTCGTGATGTGTTGTCTGTTACCCAGTTTGTTACCTATACGGTTCTTGTAATGTTTTTGTTAAGGTGCTCTCAATTCAAGCTGTGCTTTCAGAGATGTTCACCTCCAATTATATTGTTGCAAATTTTGTTAATGTATGTTATTGAAAATATTTGGAAATAAATGTTATATTGAACTTGAACTTGAACTTGAATGGAAAAACCATCAAAACATTGAAAGGGTGTCAAGATAGAGAGTGCATTAATCCACATACAAGTGGCTTACCATACATAATCGAAGAGCGAGCGACTGAAGAAAGCTGATGTGCGTGTTTTTGTCGGTAATATTTCACCATGTTTTGGCGGCTTTGACTGTAATTCAACTTACATCGAAGTAACCATGAATCTGAAGGCCCTTTTCCAAGATTTCAACCCGAGGTTTGTCCAATATTTTTATTTATTTCAAGAGCGAATCAGTTACATGTCAATTTGATTATGATGGAAGTGTCATGTCAGTTGCTGCTGCTGCCGCTGAGCTGAGAGCGCTACCGGTAGCTGGTGTCCGCTGACCCCGGCCCGTCGGCGACGCGACGCAGATGTAGCGCCATCTCCAGATCCAGCTAGCACTAGCACTCAGTCTAGCAGCATCACTCTTTCACTCATCAGGCAAAACAATACTAAGAAATAAATAAATGACTAAATTAAATGAGCGAGAAAAAATGTAAACACATTTTTAAGGTGTGTCAATAAAAGTGTATAGAACAGACATTGACTTTGAGACAACTCATAAAAGTCAAAACTATTCTAAATTCTAAAATTAAAAAAATTAAAAAAGTCCAAAATTGAAATATTTAATTTCTAAAATAAATTATAAAACAACCTGAGATGAGAAGTGAGAGTGAGAGACTGAGTCTTGCGACCAAGACTCGTTCAGACTCTGAATTCTACAAAATGATTCAGACTACTTATACTAGATCTATCTTGTTTTTATCAATGTTTTTGTAGAATCAACTTCATTATTCATATTAATTTATAACATTCACATTTCATGATTGGAAGTTTAAAATCTTCAGTTGAATATTAAATTCAAGTACTAATAATATATGATTTGCATTCTCTACCAAAGTGCGGCCATGACTTGGCATGCATATCATGACAGACTTGTGCTCTATTACTTAGTAGCCTCTATCATGTCATTAGTATTAAGCTTAATGTCTATACAGATAGATAGGATAGAACATCGTTTTTTGTGCATGCCAAGTCAGGGTAGGAAACACACGGGGGCTGAGGGCGATTTTGCCCCCTAATTTTCAAAATAGCCCCCTTAATTCAGTAGGTAGCACCTAAAATTACAAGGGTATTAATTTATGTTAAATATTTTGTGATATCCATCAGATTGAAAAAGTAGCCCCCTAAAATTAAAAATGAATTCCTGCATCGTGCCAAGTCATGGGCATGCTTTGGTAGAGAATGCCAATTTGCATTATGTGAAGACTATTTTGATGTTAACAATATGATATGATAATGATATTAAATATATCAATCTCCTTGCAGTAAATTCCTGGTGTACACCTGCCTGTTCATCTTCTCCCTGATATTTGCCCTACGACTCGACGAGACGATAAGATGCACTTTCTGGCTGGTCTTTCTCCCGCTATGGTTCTGGAAGATCATGGTGATCGTGGGTGCGGTCGTGGCCGGCGTCGTGTGGTGGAGACATCCAGAATACAGGTCAGTACAAACAAAACATGCATGAATAGAAAAGTTGATTGTACATGTAATATGTAACTTATTCATGGAATAATTTGTATGTATGGATATATAACAGCCAATTTATTTTTATGTTTATTTGTAGTTTGTCTCTTATAGATATTAAGACTGGACCAATCAAAGTTAAACACGACCTAATTATTATTAACAATACTATTTCCGCAATGAGTAACATATTTAGTATTAATGACCTAAATAGTTCATTAGGTTGGTACTGTGATTGAAGAAAGCCATCATATATGCCCGTCACTCAGGGGAAATTTTTTTTTTTTTTTTTTTTGGGGGGGGGGGGGGGGGGGGCTACTTTGCAAGCTTGCTTGTACCAAAATAACACTATGAACTTTGGTTTGCATTGAACTCTGCAAATTTTCAGGGGGCTCTTTTATGACTTTCGGGAATTTGCCCCGAGCGGAGCTCGGCGAGCCCCCTTGTAATTTGTTCCCTGCTGTCACTCAACTTTCTGCACCTAATCTTTGAGATTCTGTGTTTTTTTTATTCAGATGTAAAGCTTTGAGCCTTTGATTAATTTGTTCTTGTGAATATCCATTTTTCTTTTGCTTAGAATCGAAGGAGAAGGCTACATTGACATGAAAGCCATCATCATCTGTCTGGCGCTCAACTCTCTGCTCCTAATCTTTGAGATTTTGGCTTGCGACCAGATGGAGAGTTCGACTGGCTCGGACTCCTGGCGTCACCCCTGGCTGATTGTCTTCATGCCCCTCTTTCTCACATCCCCCGTTTCCATAGCGGCGTGTGTCTGGGGCTTCAAACATGACAGGGGCCTTGAGGTATGCATGATTAATTAAATTGATCTATTAACACAACATTATTTCCAAAAGTGATATTTGAAACTTCAATCTTAATACTGAATTTGTTGTTATATATCCTTCTGAATTATTGGTGATAGTTTCATAGAAAAAGAACACTGTTTATCTAGTGAAAAATTAAAAAAATTGATGTCAGATTTAATCACCATTGCCCATTCATTATGACTACAATCAATAACCGTTCTCACTGGAACCCTTTTCATGTAATCATAAATATCTCCATTATATAAGGGAGACATTTCGAAGAAGAAAACCCCTTCAATAAGCCATAAGCAAAACAAGTAACAAGAGAAATGAGAAAGCTCCAAGTGATTTTAATTTAAACAAAAGTGAAATTTACAAAGTTAAACGATCACTTTAATTAATGGTCGTTTGATTTTAGTGCTGAATTTTAAAAATATTACAAAGGAAAGCTATATAGCATAGTATTGGATTATGATAAACCTTATCATTAACATTGATTTGGATCAAGGATTAGCCATTAAAATCGATTGAAAATAATGTAAGAGATTTATGAATATATCATTTTCATACACCCCATCATTTATTACAAGTCTCCAAGAGGCAAATGATCCTGTTCAAATTAATCTGTCAATACATGCTTTAATACAAGTGTTCTTTTTTTGTTTTCAAAAGTATGACAAATGACCATGGGTGGAATTCACAAAGGAAGTTTGTACAAACCATGGTTTTACCATGGTCTACATCTATGGAATGCCATTTGTAAACTGATGGAGAAGGAATGTAAACTCCTTACTTGTTAACAATGTTGATGGTACACAATTTCAAAATGTACCAAATAAATGTTTGTCTTCTCACATGGTGAAATTAGCTGGTTAGCAAGCTCTAACAGTCATGTCATTAGAAATTATGAACTGTTTTACTTGTATACAAGCCGCACTCCATAGATGTAGACCATGGATAAACCATGGTTTGTACAAACCTCCCTTTCTGAATCTGGGCCAATATCTTTGTATCTATGCATGTTTAACCCATCAAAACTGTTTAAATTCCATTACTCTCTGGATGTGGATATTCATGTTTGCATCAGAAAGACAAGTTACGGTGCCTATTTTTGCTGAGCACTGTCTACTTGGTTGTAAAAATGGGAACCCATTAGGACTGGGACATGTATGTTGCGCAGGACATGTACTTAGGCATAATTATCAATCTTAATTATAATGTGCTATGTTATAAATCAAAGCACTATTGTTATTATATTGCTTTGTTTTCTTGTTTGCAGTTGGAGGCTATGTGCTCGATCAACATTCTTCAGTTTATATTTATTGCTCTCAAGCTAGACAACATTATCGCATGGAGGTGGGGCGTAAGTATAACTTTATTTTTTTTATTCACACTGTCACCTCGTCTGATTAATGTGTAAAAGGTGATCAAATCACCACTTAACTAAGCAAAGCAGAACAATATAGTTAGATTCAAAGAGTGAAATGTTGCCAATTAATGGTAAAAAGTACTTCGTTCAAATTATGATCTTCTGTCCACCTCATCTAGTCTGCTCTTGAATAGTTGTTGGGCGTGAAATGTTATAAGGTCTAGCCTGTATGCAGACAAGCTCCTGAAAATTACCCTGGGTTGATTTTGATTTTGATGTTGACGTTGTTATTTGTACCAGTTCAAAGATCATACAGATACAGTTGAACCTCATATTAAGAAGCTTGATACCATGAAAATTAGCCTGCTTTATCAGAGTTGAAAGGCAATCGTATAAAGAGCTAGGACCAGCAGAATTACCTTGTTATCAGATGATTTTCTTATATCAGAGCTCTTTATAACAAGGTTCCACTTTAATTCATTGGTATGTTTTTCTTTTCTTTGTTGCACAGGTTGTTTTCATTCCCTTATGGATTCTTACCTGCCTGATGTGTTTGATAGTGCTTTACTACGTCATATGGTCGCTGCTGATTCTGCGAGCAACAGAACTCATGGCTGAACAGCGGAGGGCAAACCTCATGACTGCGATAACGGCCGTCTCGTTGGTAGCACCACTTCTGACATTCGAGGTGAGATCATCAAAGATAATGTTCAGGTTGTTTTAGATTTAAAATATATTTCATATCAATGGTCCTATGTTTGATAGTGCTTTAATACTAGGTGATATGATAATTGTTGATTCTGTGGCAAATCCTCATGACGGCGATAACAGCAGTCTCCCTTGTGACATTAGAGGTGAGATCATCAAATAGAAAGTTCAGCTTGTATTAGACTCAAAATATCTTGAACATTAATGGTCCTGTTTCTAATAGCACTTTAATACATGATATTGTTGCTGCTGTTTATGCAAGAAACTACGGATCAGCGTTTGGCAAATCTTATGGCCAAGATAACCATTATCTGATTGGTAGTGCGTCTACTGACATAATCCTTTACTCAATAAAGTTTAATTGTAAGAATTAGGTTCTTATCTTTAGTCAAGTGTGCATGATCAATATGATAACTTTATTCTACATTGCTTTCTTTGCCCTCCCTTTTGATATTTCTGTTAAGACTGTTTTTACAAAAACTGACAGTTTGGTGTCAAAAAATGGTAGTCATGCAATAATTAAAAAGTAGGAAATAGGACAAACTCACAAACACCACCTTTATGCATATTTCAAATGACAGGTTTATCCAATTACTGAGTAAACCTATGTCGAAATGTATATTTGAAATAATTATACCTGTGCAAATTATTTAATTCATTGCATTGCTGTCTTTTGTCTCCTCAGATTCTTCTAGTGAATAAATTAGACGGTATCAACGATTACCCGTATACAGCAGTGTTCTGTCCCCTGTACGTTGCCCTGCTGGTATTACTACCTACAGCCTTTGGACAGAGGGGTGGAAATCAATGTAAGTACTAAGCCTGGGTCGGAACGGACGGAATACCGGAATCCGTCCGGTGTGTGCGTGTTCCGGTAATGTTTTCTCCATTCCGGTATTCCGATAAAAATCACGGAAAACCTCTTTTTCCTCAAAAATTCATATTTTGTAGTAGAAAACTAACAGAAGAAAACAAATGACAAAAAAGTACAAGAAAGACGATGTCGAATGCAACTTACAACGACAAGAAATCCGCTGCGTTTATATGATTGAAAGCCGATCTAACGATCGACTAGGCTAGCTACCCCGGCGCGCCCCGCACAGTCATGCAGCTGCTAGCGCTATCAGTCAGAGCTAGCTAGCTGCGCCGTACCATATGTCATCAAATGTTTCTCAATTCAAACGTTGACAATGCTCCGACACAACCCGCCATATCACTCGTATAATTTGTGTGCAGGTTATGGGTCTATTTTCTTGCGCGAGATCGATCCGCCGGGAATTGGGGAAATCCCCAGCGGATGGATCTCGGTGTAGGAAAATAGACCATATAGCCTGCACGCAAAGTATAAGTTAGTGTTGACTTATTCGTGTCGTTGTATTAGCTTCAGTTCATGCAGTTTCGAGCGAGTTAGAAAATGTTCGAGATATAATCAGCGCATTTTTTTTGTTGCTGTTTTTGCAGGTAATTGTTCTCGTATTTATTTTAAAAGCCATACAAACTTGTAAGTAAAATAAGAGACATTTTCGTTCCTTTTCGGCACTTTTTAAGAGTGCAACTTGCTTGCAAAGTCAAGGCAGTTGAGTTGGCCTGTCTCGCAGCGCGGGGCCTGCATGCCTGCGCTGCCGAAACCATGGCAGACCTTCTAGTGCGTGTTCGTTCCGTATCATTCATTGGCAGATTTTTTTTTTATCGGAACACCGGATTCCGACCGGCACAACACCGGCGGATTCCGGAACAAAAAAATTCCGACATGACTCAGGCCTAGTAAGTACCATGGCTCCATGTAAAAATTAAGTGGAAATAATGTCAGTGGAAAAAAAAATCGACCTTTTTCAATGAAAATCCCTATAAATGTTTGGTTACCCTTTCTCTCGGGGAGACTTTCAAATCTGAACACTCAAAATTCTCAAATCATAACAATTGAGAAAACCCAAACCTGATCCATGCTTCTATTGGTAATATGACTACAATAAGATATGTGGGAACCACTAGAGTTATAATTAAGTTTTGCTGATTTTGAAATTGTACTCTAGATCCCTGTAAGTATCTCATGACCTGTAAGTGACGGTAAAAACACCATATTCTCTCACACACAGGGTGGTTTGGCATCAGGAAGGACTTCTGCTCCTTCCTCCTGGGCACCTTCCCCTTCCTCCAGGAGTACGGCAACATCTCCATCAACATCCAGCGGCCGGACGAGGCTCCAGAGGATGAGGAGATTGAGAGGGATGCCTTCACTCCCACCAAGCAGGCCATCCTGGACTTCAAACTCGTCATGCCCATCGTTTCCATCGATACGCCAGACTGAGTCAAGTACTTACACATCGGACTAAATTGACTATCACTTAATATGACACTGCTATTGCTTTTAAGATTTAAGTTAAGATTTGATCTCTTGGATGCAGTTTACAGTCTTTTATCCCACTAAAAACGGTTATGCTGATTGCATTATGGCATCAGTTGATACACCAGACTGTTTTTAAACAAAAATACCTCTGTTTGCTTTTAACACTTGGATTGGGATGCCTTTACAAGATACAATCAGACCACATCTCCATCAACATCCAGCGGCCGGATGAGGCCCTTGAAGAGGAGAAGATGGAGAGGGATGCCTTCACTCCAAACCAAGCAGGCCATCCTGGACCTCAAACTCGACATGCCCTTTGTTTCCATCGATACCCCAAACTGAGTTCTGTATTTGTATCAAGTAACCAATCTGAGTTATTATTACAACCACTCGAAGGCATTACTAATGCTTCTAAGACTAAGTTCAGATTTGGTTCATGAGTGATGCTTTCACGTCCACCAAGACTTAGTTTTACTCTCAACATGCTAAATCTGTATCATTGACATCTTAAGAATTAAGAGACCTTTGTCACTTTCGAGACTGAGTAAAGTCAACTTGGATTGGATGTCTGTACATGTATGAATCACTTATATCAGGCCGGCCATACTGCTCTTCAAGTCGATCGCTCCCATTGATACACTGTACTGTGGTGTATTTTGTCATATCCAGCGAAACCCAAGACTTATTCAAGATATTTCCTTTGCTTTCCGGACTGAGTAAGGCCGTGTTTGATTGGGTTGCCTTAATAACACTCCAAACAAGCCCTAATGTATTTAAAATTCATGCTGATTGTTTCCTTTAACCCATCAAGGATGAGAGCTATTTCAAGGCAAAATTTTTTTTTTTTTTTTTTTTTTTTTTCCCCTCCACAGGGCATTTATTGGTATAAGTAAAACAAAATTAAACATAGCATGACATTTACAAGCATATCATAACAATAACAGTAAATGAACCATAAATGAACCGTCGTATAATTTCTTTGTATAAATATAACTAATTAAACAATATCAGAAAACATACTTCTCAAGGAAAACCATTTTTTATCAAAGTATTTACCATGACCTTTCAAACTAAATATATATTTTTCATTTTTATAATATGAAATTGAAGCTGATTTAAACTGAGAAAATACAGGTATTTTATTCACTAGTTTACTTCGAAATATTATTTGCTTACTAACGAACAATAAACAGTTTATTGCTCTATTATTTAAACCTCTTAATCCAAACAATATATTTTCATTTGTAAAATGTATGTTACAACCAGCACTTATGTTAATCCATCTTTCTAGTTTTGCCCATATAATTTTAACAAATTGACAATCACAAAATAAATGAGTAATTGTTTCAGTATGAGCATTACAAAAGGAACATAATTCAGTTTCAACCATGTTCAATTTAAACAATATGTCGTTTGTAAACAAAATTCTATGTAATATTGTAAATTGAAACCAACGTAAATTAACATCAATAGAACAATTAAATGCAAGAGCACAATACTTCTGCCATATGGATTCATCAATATTAAAAAACCTTTTCCATTTTGTATAGCTTTTACATTCTTCCCTTTTTTGTTGTAATAATAAAGCATATATATGCGAGCATCCTTTTCGAAATTGACAAATAAGGGAAATTAAATCTAATCTTAAAGGCTGTTCCATTTTCACAAAAATACCACAACGGTTATTGAAACCAGATTTAATAGCTTCACATAGGCCAAAGTATTGCAAAAAATTAACTGTAATTTGATATTTCAATTTAAATTCATTGAGTGACAAAAAAGTTCCATCTTCATCTAACAAATCGTTAATACATATTATACCCTTTTCGTACCAAGACCTATAAAATACACACACGTTATTCACCTGAATATGACTATTAAACCATAGAGGCTGACAAGATATATCGCGAAAACTTTTAGACTGTAAAATACTATAAGCCAAAAAAACATTTTTCCAAAACGGGTTAGTTGCACCTATTGACAATCTTAAAAAGTGAACATCACCAAAAGTAGGGTTCAATTGACAATTTTTGGGCATAAATGTATGCATTAAATTATCAATAAAAGAATCTATATTACCAAAAAAGTATCTTCTCATCCATGATATTTTCAATGAATGAACATGTGAGTATATATCTATCATTTTGGCTCCTCCCAAATGATAGGGTTGTATCATTTGTTTCCTACTTATTTTGTCAGGTTTATGATTCCAAATAAATTCAAAAAATGACTTTTGTAATAATTTCATAATTTCATCAGAGGGGTTCGGTAATGATAAAAATAAATAATTTAACTTTGATACTAATAAGGATTTTACAACTATTATTCTACCAAACACTGTTAACGATCTTTTCAACCAGAGAGTCATTTGAGAGTTAATATGTAAAATTTGTGTATAAAAATTATGATCAACCATATCGTGCAAGTCACCCGAGAAATCGATGCCTAAATATTTAAAATAACCATCAAAAACCCAATCTAAATTTTCTTCCGTACACAAAGAATCTTTCCTTTCTTTATATCTCCCTATCCACATTACTTTAGTTTTGTGTTTATTTAAACTTAACCCTGATGCAGCTTCAAAAGTATTTAAAATTTCTATCGTTTTCTTCAAATCATCTTCTGTACCATCTAAAGTAATTAGAGTATCATCAGCATACTGAATTATTTTGTGTTGAACATTTGCTATTTTTATCCCATTTATACCATCACATTTTCTTACCATTATACTTAATATTTCTGCACATAAAAGAAAAATGTATGGAGACAGAGGGTCACCTTGACGACATCCTCTTTCTATATTAAATCTGTTTGTCATATGACCATTGACCATAGCGCATGACGATGCATTCTCATAAAAAAGTTTAATCCATGATTTTATTGAATCACCAAAATTAAAAAAGTCCAGAGCCTGAAAAATAAAGTCGTGTGATATTGAGTCGAAGGCTTTTTCAAAATCTATTATCAACAAAAGTCCAGGAATATCATTTAAATCCGTGTATAACATCAAATCAAACAAAAGGCGTATATTTTCCCCAATAAATCGTCCAGACATGAAACCCTTTTGACTTTCATTAATCACAAAAGGTAATATTTGTTTAATCCGGTTTGCAATACAAGATGAAGCTATTTTATATATAACATTTAATAAAGAAATAGGTCTCCAGTTTGATAACAATTTTCTATCTTTATTTCCTTTTGGTATTAATGTAATCACTCCCATTGTATGCGCTTCAGTCATATGACCATTAAAATATGCATAATTCAATGATCGAAGTAAAAAATACTTTATACTGCCCCAAAAAAACTTTAAAAATTCAACTGTAAAACCATCCATTCCTGGGGATTTATTATTTTTCATATTTGTAATAACTTGAAAAACCTCGTCAATTACCAAAGGACCTTCTAAAGAATCTTTCATCTGCACATTCAATTTCGGGATGTTTCTTGATTGAAAAAGATCCCAATCAAAGTCGGATACAGGTTTATGCTTATATAATTTAGAGTAAAAACGATGTACTTCAAATGAAACATTTGGATTTTGAATTGTATTACCTTGATCATCAATCAGTGTTTTAATTTGTCTATTAATACGATTTTGTTTTTCTAAGTTCAAAAAGAACTTTGAGGGTTTTTCACCAAACTCCATCCATTGTAACTTTGAACGAAGAATTGCGTCATCGACCTTTTGTTTTCTTAAATCTTCCAAACTATTTTTTTTATCTTCCAATTCTTCAATAATATTTTTATTATCTAAAACATAAATAATCTTATTTTCTAAATCACTAATTTCTTTTTCTAATTTAGTTTCATTTTTCATACACCGTTTTCTTTTCATACTTGAATATGATATTGTCTCACCTCTTATCATCATTAATAATGTATTAAAAAATAACTGATCATCTATAGAAAATCTATAATTTTCAAAGTTACATTTATCTAAGTCTAATTCATCATAAGACACTTCATCCACTGAATACATTACAATATTTTCTTTAATTACATGTTTAACTTTCTGTACATATTCTTCATCTTTCAACAACGAATTATTAAAGGCAAAATTGATCATTATTTCCCTCAACAAATTGGCAACTCCTAATTTGTTCTACCCTTTCATGGCATCAAAATAGGTGGAAAATATTCAGTTATTAAAGTTAATGGAAAAGGATTACTGTGAAGTTGCCAATTTGAACACCGTAATCTGATTTGAAAATGTGACAATGCATTGCCAATTTAAGGATTTTCGTAAATTATAGCGATCTACACACTAATGAAAATAATGAAAGCAGGTACATTAACAAAATAGGGTATGCTCTTTTTCAATTTTCAGAGGATAGTGTTGGATGTTTATAAATTAATAATGCACAGACATGGTGAAAACTTCCAAGTAGACATGAATCGTCGTTACTGCTAGTTCCATCACTAGTGGAGGTATGTTATGTAAGTATAGGCATAGCTGGTATTCTAACTTGTTTAACTATGAGCCTAGCTAAGCTAGGTGATTACTTTCTCAACCAGTTTGTGTTCACAAAATATGTTCAGCACAATCAGCAAACCTACAATCACAATAATGTAATACACTGCCTTTACAACTTTTAAGCTGCACACTTTATACATGATTCATTGTTCAATAGTCCGGCCAATATAGTCCATTTTATAGATTGCTACATTGATAGAAAAACCACATTGATAGATAATTGCAACAGTTGTTTTTAAAATGTTAACTTTTCTTTTAAAGCAGCAGGCTGCTTTTATGTTTATTTTACTTCTACCATTCGCAAGTAGTTTCTGGGGAAAAGTGAGTGAAAAAATAAAATGAAGGCGATTCATATAATTATTCTATAGGCGTATAGCCCCCACCCCCATGCAGAATTTACTTGGTTTTACAAATCGCCCAAATAGATGTGGCAGTAGTACAATTCATAATTAGAAACATGATTTTGTTTGACGCCAACTGCGCTGTATTTGCAGGTCACATTTCCTATTTATATTTTCTCTCTATTGTGTACAAATTGATGTATGTACCATATGTACATTACATTTCTTTTGTTACTTAAGGGAACAAATGTACCAATTTGCATTTGTTATCTGAAGCTGACATGTATGTGATGAATAATGAGCATTTTATCCTGATTTACATGTATGAATAGCCAATTAAATAAGTTATTATTTGTAATAATTGAGTTGAGCATGTTTCTTTCATGATTGTCAAAAAATACAAATTCATGGAAAATGGAAATACTTAGTGCCTACAATAGATCGGTTCGCTAATAAACACAACAAAAAAAGTAACTCCCCCCCTAAGCAAAATGGCGTAACTTTTTAACAAATTGGGTTTGAGCAACATAACTTGGCAGGAATGTTTCTAAAATGATTGGCTAACGTCTCTGTGAAAATGAATTTGATCCGCCATGCCATGCATGAGTGAGCACACATTAAAGGAAAAATGTCACTTTTCAAAAGTCACAAGAGTCAAAAAGTGAAAATTCTGCCTTTGATGTGTGGTCACTCATCCATGACTCGACGGACCAATTTTATTTTCGCTCATAAGTTAGTCAATAAATGTAGAAACAATCCTGCCAAGTTATTTTGCTCAAAACCTTTTCATTAAAAAGTTATGTTATTTGATTAAGGGGGACTTATTTTTGTGTTGAGTTTAATTGATCAGTATTGTTGGAATAAACTCAACAAAAAAGTAAGGCTCCTCCTGATTAGAATAACATAACTTTTTAACAAAAATGTTTTGAGCAAAATAACTCGGCAGGATTGTTCATACACTTATTGACTAACTTCTGTGTGAAAATGAAATTGGTCCATCGAGTCATGCATGAGTGAGCACACATCAAAGGAAAGATTGGCACTTTGTGTGCTCACTCATGCGTGACTCAATTGACCAACTTCATTTTCACTCAGAAGTTAGTCACAAAGTATAGGAACAATCCTGCCGAGTTATTACGCGATATCTCAAGAACCGGTCGACAGATTTCCATCAAACTTGGTCCATCTACATGTATGTATCTTCAGGACTAGTATGTAAATTTTATTGTGTGTGTGTGTGTGCGTATGTATGTGTGTATATTTGTGTTTGTCAGTGTGTTTGTGCATGTGTATGTACTGTTGTATTTTATGCCATGCGAGAACCAGAACCCATCTTGATCTTATTGAACTGAACTTGTTCACCAACAAACACCAGTACACACATCATCCTCATCACAACACCCTTTATGGGCCCTTGTGTTACAGTGGAACCTCATTATAAACCGTCTGCTGGTCCCATCCCTTTATATTCTTCAGTTTTCTTACCCAATGAAGGGAATAATATTCCTGGTATCGCATCGCAATTTGCTATGCATTTTTGCATGACTGCTATACAAAATATCTTTTGTATAGCAGTTTTCTTCCACAGAAGTGTACAGAATTTCATTTGAAATATTTAGCATCGGCTGAAATTGCTAATCAAATTTGAGGAGGGAAATTATTCCCTGTCAATTTAACAAGGTAATTTTCATGGTCCCAAGGACTCGTTATAAAGAGGTTCCACTGTAATACTATTATGGAAACCGACCCTTCACAGCCTAAGCACCTAGACTATGGATGTATCTACTAATTAAAAGACGGAATATCCCATTGAATATAAAGTCCTGGGACCCGTTGCAGAAAAAGATACAATCGATTGTAAGTTACAATCAATTGTGATTTGTCAGATCATGTGAATATGCGCATATTTGATTGGGTGAAATGCACACATTTCTGACTTTGTTAAGTACAATTGATTGTATCTCTTTCTGCAATGGGGTTCTGATGTCATTTCTTTTTGTATTCATAAATATTTTGTTTCCTTTTTTCTCCTGTTTCGCCTATTCTCTGACATCGCACTTTGGTACGCACTATATTTTATTCAGAAACTAGAATGCTTTCATGCATATTGGAAATAATTGAAAGAATGTATCTCAAAAAATAAATTAACAAGACAAGATCTTTTTTAACATCAATTAAGTTTGTTTTTATTTGCTAAACTGCAAAGACAAGTTAACAATATAAGGTTGATCTTTCAAGATTTTGTTTCCATACATGCACATGTACATGTATGCATACATTTGTTTTGTCATTTAAACAAATGTATTTCTTTGGCACAACTAGGCTTCCACGTTTTGTGTACATTCTTGCCACAGTGGTAAAAATACAATGTATATGAAAATAACAATTTCAAGAAACATTTAAAGATCAAAAGTGTAAAATATGTATGGACAAAATTGTTTTGTTCAACTTCTTATTTCTTTGGCACAACTAGGCTTTGACGTTTTGTGTACATTCTTGCCACAAACAATCTGGTCAGAACAAATACTGTACTATGTATTTGAAAATAGCATAAATAAAACATTTAAAGAACAGAACTGTAAAATATCTAGGGATAAAATCTTCAAACATGAAATAGGAACATTCAAACTTCAATAGAATTTACAAACAAATCAACATAGTTGATTGATAATTTTGAGTTGTCTCAACTCAATGTAGTATTCATGTATTCATGTACATACATACACATTACTTTTATGCAAATCTGGTTGCAGCACTGTTAATTGATGCAGCCTTGTAAAATCAAACTTCTGTCATAGATGTAATACACAGATTGAAAGGTTCATCATGACCTGTACCGTACACTGTATCCAACTATATTATACATTTTGTTCAAAATGCAATATTAGTGGTAATGCAATTAAAAACAACTATACAACTAAATGAGTATCTGAGTAAAGTATTAATACAAACAACATTTGGCACAATTTCCCATCTCCTCTTGTATATATCACTGAGCTCAGAATCTCGGATACTGCTTGTCAGAAATAACTAAATTAGATTTTCTTTGATAATTATGACTTCCTTCTTCTAGAGACAGAACTAAGCAGTCTCTGCTGTGGAACAACCATTGAAACAGGACTGTTTGCTCATTTCTAGTAGTAATTAACTGACTCTGCATGGTGTTTACTTTTTAATACTCTACCACCCCAGCGATCAGAATATAGAGAGATTTTTTTGGTCTAGTAATAAACCTAAGTATAGAAAATAAGAAATGTGACCAGTTCTTTCAAATTACATCAAACAAAAAATACAAACTGTGGATTTCATGTCACTGTGTACATCCGTAAGATAGTAGCTCTACATTTTACCAACATCGATCAGTTATGAAATAACAAAGATTCAACAAATATGAAGATATGATATATGGTCATTGTAGTGGAATGATCTTTACTTATTTCACAAAAATATAAATTGACAATGAAAGAAAATAAACAATTCAAGAATTCTGGCCGAAAAAATTACATTTTATAGCTAAATTTTACATGGGCTTGTAAGCAAAATTAAATCATAAAACAACGAGAATTAACATCTTAAAAATCTTTACAGAATACACAGTAATTAGAGTTTATTGCTAGTATTGACTAACTTTTTGGCACATGTTAATACTTGTTAGATGACAAAGTTATGCATTGTTACAAAAATTTATCTGAACAATTTCTGCCATTCGATCGCTATCCAGAATTCTCATGGACTTGTAAGTCGTAGAACTAGATCAGCTTATTCTGGCTTGACCATTCTCTGGATCTGGATCTCGCGCACAGCTGGCTTCGGCTCTTCGATCGCTAGCATCGGGGCTTCCACCTTCAGCACACCATGTTCCGTCAACGTCGACTTCAACGCCTGGACGTCAATCCCCTCCGGCAGCGAGATGGTCTTTGAGAAGTAGTGGTTGCGATACTCGCCGCTTTCCACCGACCCGGTCTCGTGGCGCGCTTCGATCTGGATCGCGTCATTGTCAAGCAGCTTGACGTTGATGTCGACGTCGTCCGGCTTGCAGTTGCCACCGAGGTCGAAGCTGAGCTCGAACTTCTTCGGGTCTTCGCCAATGTGGATCTCCCCAAAGCCTCGACGTCGAGGTGTGAGCGACATCGGCAGACCACCAGCAGCTCCTCCTGTCGTGTCAAACATGCGTTCCATCAAGTCCATCATCTGACTGGGCTGGAAAGAATCCATCATGTCATGCGCCAAGCGAGGCGCGAAACTGTACGTGGGGATCAAGTGGTAGTTTGACATTTTGAATGTTCCTTACAACAAAAGTTCACAACTCAAGTTCAGCCTGTTAATTTATTTCCAAATTCAACTGAGAAGTAGATGTAGAAGTAAACAACACCCGGCCGTGTGTTTGTGTAGCCAGATTTCTTCTTGAAGTGATATGAGCTGAGCTAGCCAGGAATACAATAACAAACGCACGTTGCGATATTGTATTGGTACACGTACACAGTGCACTGTGCGGTACACACACACAGTAATACACTGTGCAATGCAATACACACGTAAACAAAGCAGTTCGAGAAATTTCGACGTTGACCTCAAAGAAGGCGGGGCAAGGGCGGGGGCGGGGCTTGGGCGCGTTTATTCAAAGACGTAGTCGCCTAAACTAGTCTTTGGTTTATATATAATTTTCCAGACATCAAACTTCGACAGTAAATCTTAAAATCAAATTATTAGCATCAAATGTCCACAAAAAACGTGTGTAATATATGGAAATCACATGTTCTGAAGCTGTCTTGAACAAGAATGATCGTTATTAATCGTCCATCTTTGCTGTATATTAAATTTCATGGTCAGGAGACCATGTTTGTTTTTTCTCCTGACTTATTCACCGATTATATCGACGGTATCGAATAAATGATACGATATTAATACAATACTATAATAAAATAATACTAGTCCTAATATCAAAATTAAAGGGATCTAGTAATAAACATTGTCCAAATCCACTAAACTTAATGAGGAATCTAGGGGTTCTCTCATATTACCATCAACGGTTTACTATCCGTAATACCAATAGAAGCATGGAACAGGTTTTATTTGTCAAAGTTTAACTATCCACTGGATAGTCATAACCGTGTAGGTCAGTGCAACGATTTAGGGAATAGTATTTGCATAGTACTGCTCATTTTCGGCCATATCAACGTGAAATTTTCACACAATACTCGGAGGACATTTTAACATTTTAACCAACCATTCAGCACTTTCAGCACATGCCAACAAGTTACTAGATCATAACAGATATGTCTATGCTATAGTATTGTGATGTAGCATGACTAAACTATTTGTTTGTATTTGAGATATTGTACTTCAAGAAATATTTTGGATTTAGACAGCAGTGTGTATGGACTTCTGAAGTAAGTGGCCATTAGTGCGCACAGTAATACCCCTCCCCCTCCCCCACCCCCACATGGCCCCATCTCTCTTTCTCTTTAATTATATGATTGACATAACTATTCGATTTAGATCATAGCCAAAACTAAAAAGACGACTTCTTCTTTCCTCGTCTCGAGTCCGCACTAATTACCCCCTTATTTACGATCAACACACTGCTCTGCCCTTCTTCCTATTTCTCTCTCTCTCTCTCTCTCTCTCCCCCCCCCCCCCCCCCCTTATCCCCTCTTCCGTACTCCGCACGTAAAGGCTTTTGTTTAGTTGAGTTTTGGTATAAAGGGCGCTTCAGGAAATAATTGTTTTGAGAGGTAATGAAAAATTGAGTTTCAAATTTGAAAGAGCATACAATTTTAATGACATAATAAACTGTTTGATCTCTTTGATCAGAATTGGTTCAGAAGCAGCTGAAATATCAATAAATACCTACATCCGATTGGAATAAATGTGGGATACCACATTTATTCGATAATATAAGAAAACAAATATAAATTGCTAATACACTTGTTCAAAAATATTTTTTGATGAATTCGCTATTTAATCATTATTTAAAAAAAAAAACATCACATGCACGATTTTTTATTAAAAATAGTTGAAACCAATGCGTTTTTAGAGAGCGCCCTCTATTTAAATGATAACAGGCTTTTTCTTAGTCGTTTGTAATTTGTTTTTAATACCTGTTGAGCATGCTGGTGGAGTTATAACTATTAGTTTGTAATGTTATGGTGCAGGTTTTGGTTACTAAAAAATTTAGTATGACCAAAACTGTACTATCCCTTTAAATGATCGCTCAAACCCAAAACAACAACGACAATAAGTATAACCCACTCTCTCACTTCGCCCCCTACCCCCACCCCCTCTCTCCATTTCTCACCCCCCCCCCCCTCCTCCCCCTCTTTGTCTTTCTTCCTCTCTTTCGCCCTCATCTTTCTTTTACAGTAATATTGTAGACACTGATTTAAAAAATAGACAGAGCCGTTTATCATGTGTAGGATATTTCAGTGACATCTATTATTGTTTCTTTCTGTATTATTAAAAGGCGCATATTTTAAACCACCGACAACAAAATTATGAGGAAGCGTACAGTATTATTAAAATGAAACTGCTAAATAACAATAAAATAAAACCGCTACATGACAATAAACGTATTTTATCACTACTGATAACAACATTATAATGCGGAAGCCTACAAACATTATAATTAAAATAAAACATTAACTGCATGAAAATAAAGGTATAAATCCAGACTTTGAAGTTTGATCATACTTTATTTGAGCATAAGTATATACACAGTCTATGATCACCCGCTAAAAAAAAGGAGACTACTATTTAAGTACATGTTACTATAGTATCGAATCTCTTCCCTTTTCCCGATCAAAACATAATATACGTGGAGAAGTATTTTTGTCACGTCAACAGATTGATAATACATAAAGTCGAATTGCAATATACGAAACGGGAAACGCATAATATATTCCAGATATTCATCATTATTTTTCAAGATGTGAATTCGTCACTATTTCAATCTGACTGTCACAACATGATACAACCTCATCATGTATACTAAAAATGTCTTTTGCAATGGTTCTCGTATTCATTTTTTGGTTTTACATGCATGCCTATAATATTATATTTTGCATTATTAGCTAAACTTTTAATTTTTGTTCTCATATTATATAAGATTGATTAAGTAGCATAAACATGATGCATATTATATAGCTGATTATGATAAAAGTTATTTGAAGGAAAAATAGATACCCTCACTCGGATAGTGTTCATAAAAATACAATGAATCGAATTAAATAAACTGTTACTTTTATTGTATGATTTGCAGGGTCCCTTGGAAGACCCTTCATTTTCGTTTCTTGTATGATTGCAGTGGGGCATTGGCCTTTGAGCCATACAATACGTTTTGGTGGGCTATAAATTGTTCACATTTGCATCATATATACAAATTATAGTATGTAAAAATGGCCACCCTGTTAAAATGAAAGTCACTTTACATTCATACAATAATTAATACATAAACACATAAAATGATTAGGCTATAATGTTTTCTTTAGTATACAATTTTATAAGTATTATGATAAAGATGAATATTCATGATAATACAATCCTGTTGAGTCAGATAGAGGCATATTATGTACATGTCTACATGTACATGATTGTATACCTATATAATACAGATGAATCATGAAAGGCCTGACATAAGGCAACTGAACGAAGAAAACTATCACATAAAAGAAATAACTAACAAGCAAATGGTTTATAATTATTCTGAAGAGCTTTATATATAGTACACAATAATATTCAGACAAGTACCCCGAATTATGATGTAAGGCAATTAATGTACATAATTATATAAGTTTAATATATTAGACCACAATGGCTTTTTCGGGCCAATACACAGTTTTGAAAAACACTCCTCATGTTAATCATAATGTTTGAACATAATAAACCGGTAGGGTTAATACTTAATAATTGTTTAACTTCAGTATAGGTGTAGCTAATTATATTGACGAAGGGAGGAACAGGTGCCTATAAAGCCCCCTATAATTTGAAAAACAAAGCCAGATCAACATAAATTGAATGCATTCATATAAAGATTGTCATATAGCCGTGATTGGTGCCCTTAATTTCGCCGGCAAAATATTGTCCTTTTCCGTCATGATCCTATCTACCAACACTTTCCAACAGTGGCGTAGCGACGAGCCAAATTCGACACGTGCCCCCCCCCACCCCCTCCCCCCCCCCCCCCAAAAAAAAAAAAAAACATTTACAACATTTACGGGGACATTTTTTGAAGAAAAAAACACAAAGAAATACATCATGTGTGCCACTGTGCCCCACCCCCCCCCCCCCCAAAAAAAAATCAGTCCGACCACGCTACGCCACTGCATTGCTTTCCAACATAATATTTCATTCAACATGCAATAACATATTTTGAAATAATGCGTTCGTATCTATTTTATACAAAACGTGATTCCCGAACAGGTAATCACCGGTAGCCGCTTCCAGTATACTTTTGAGAACATGGAGCAAATTTACATACAAAATATATAACAATATAATACTCAAAGAAGTTCCGAAAACATTATCTGTGAAGAGTTGAACAAACCATAATTGTTATCTGTCTATATAATTATATAATGATATGCTCCATCTTTGTCACGAATTTGGCCTGAATTTGGTGGCTTCACATATAGGGGAAGGCTGCACCGTTCCGAATAACAATAAGTATAATAGCTCTGCTGCTCCTGAGTCCTGACATAATTATGTTATAAATCCCGCAAATTCACTAAACTGGGTTCCATGGTCATTCGATAGTCGATATTGCTTGGTTCAAAATATTTTGCTGGTCGGTCGTTCGATCCTTAAAACCCGAGTTCAGAGACTGAATCTATTTTTTGAATTCTCCTCTCGTCACCTTCTGGATGGGAATATCGCGTACCGCTGGCTTCTCTTCGATCTTTATTGGCGCCTCCACCCTCAGAAATCCGTCATCGCCCAACGTCGACTTCAATCCCTCGATGTCGGTGCCCTCGGGCAGCGTAATCGTCTTCGAGAAGAAATGGTTGCGGTACTCCCCACTCTCCTTTGATCCGGTCTCGTGGCGCGCCTCGATGTGGATCAGATCGTCGTCAACCAACTTGACGTTGAACTCGACGTCCTCCGGCTTGAACTGCTCGCCGAGATCAAAGAGGACTTCGAACTTGGACGGGTCTTCGCCGATGTGCAGCTCGCCGAACCCACGATGTCGCGGCTGCAGGCGTTGTTCACCCGAGGCTCCAGCCGTTCCCGCGGCGATCTTCGTGTCGTGTTCGAACCCGGGCTCGAAAATCTTATCCATCATCTCGAAAACCCTGTATGGATGATGAACACCTGTCCCCTGCTGGCCATCTTTCGGCAGGGTGTGATGTCGAGGCGCGAAACTAAACGTCGGAATTAGATGAAAATTCGACATTATTTTGTGTAGACTCTTCAAAGTGCTCCGCATGTACACTCTTTTCGTATATCAGCCGTATGATCAGGTTATTGGTTTCTGCAAATTCAATCGTTACTCTCGTCTACATATCCAACTATCCAAGTATGTTCCTTCCATTCAATTTTTCCAATATGTTACAGGCACATGCAGGCTGCAGAAATACAAGCGCGAACGGCTCACGGCTGGGTTGTTAAAATTTCTATACCATACCATCGCGTAGGTTTGCCGTATTATAATTGCTCGGTATGCGCGAAGCTTCTAAATACCTCCCATAGCTCCAAATGATAATACGGGCATAATATTGTATCACACACACAGTATTGTCCATGTCACTGATTGGCCTTTGATCGAATCTCTTGACCAATTTTCTTTATATTAGACGAGTTAAATTAACATTCATTTTCATATAAACGGCGCATCATTGCTTTATATACAGAACCCGTACAGAACACGGTTTCAAAATGTATCTCCCCCCCCCCCTTGAAGTTAATTTGGATATTGTTTCGTTGTGGCATGCATGAGATTCATGGGGACTCCCAATTTGAACTTGAATTTGAACGTATAGCTATCCTTGACAAAAGGCTAATATTCCCTCTGTGCCCGCGAATAGACAGAACGGGAAATTTCCATCGATATCGAGTTGTAAATACCAGGAAGTGACCTCGCTGTACCATGTCTACTAGCTCTCGATCGCGATGCCAAGTCACATCATTTTCATAATAATTCATGCATAATCAGATCGCTCTGGTCTTAGATCAAGATTGTATGATTTTTTAAAAGAGTATTGAGTACACCAAAGTGCATGGATGATAATAGGAACCTACCCCAGTCGGTGGCGTGGGGTGGGGGGGGGGGGGGGCAGGGACATGCCTGATAAAGGAACTTATATTATATTCGTACATTTTTATGAAATAACAATACGTTTGTTTATGGTATAGGTTAAAGTGATCCCTGTAAAGTGTCAGATATTGCACAAAATGACATTTGAGACTTCAATCCTATATCAATATCATTGTAAAATACAATTGAAAGATTTGTGAAAGTTTGAAAGAAAAACGACCACTGTTTACCTAGTGAAAAAACGAATATCGAGTTCATATTTTATCACCGAATACTGATGGCCGTAGATTTGTCGCAGTAATAATCGTCCGTTTGACGATATCCGCACCGTGTTTACTACAGTACAGAATTTGCGCGCGCTCGGCTCAACAGTCGGGTACATCGATCGCGTGGCGCGCCGGCCGGACGTGTTCATCTACGGCAATTGTACTTTTTTACCAAAAGCGTTGGGCAACGCTTTTGAGATGATGATTTTCAATGATAATTATCTTCATACTAAAGTGACATTTGAAAAAATCTAACCCTATTTTACCATAAGCTAAACAACACGGCAGAAGAGAAACGAGGAAGCTCCAAGTAATTTTCGTGGAGTTAGACACTTTACTTGGATCACTGGTGCAATCAAATTGAATTGTTATGTATGCGAAGCTGCAATCAACAACAAAATGTCAGTGTTGAATAATTATTGCCACCATTAATTATCAAGTTCAATAATGACGCCATTATCTTACACATAGGCGTACCCGAGTGTGTGTGTGTGTGTTTGGGGGGGGGGGGGGGGTGAGGGGTTAACCCCCCCCCCCCCCTTTTGACGAAAATTTACTGTTTTTGGTCCAAAGGGGTCTCGACTCTCGAGTTCATTTTTTAGCGGTCTCGACCATCATAACCAATGGTCTCGGCCCCCGATGACACTTCTTAACAAGTGGTCGCGACCTCGGCCTCGATAATTTTTGGCGACAGACACAATTAAAGAGTCCAATTTGTAAAAAAACCGTTGGAGCTATCATTATTTTGTCATTATTCATGTGATAGATTACATTTTACAGATCATATAGTTTATAAGTAAGTCATTAACGTAAAATTGCCTTCATTATATTATACAACAGTCTTTTAAATACAATGTAATACCATGTACTGATTGTATCAAGATGTAGTTTTGAAGATATTATTTCAAAAATTAGCACTTATTTTCTAGTAATTTTATTTTCAACAGGTTTAATCACAACGATCTCAAATTGGTAAAAATGTGTCTTTATCGATATTATGCATGCATATAACCATTCTTTGGAGCATAATATTATAGTTGTTGCCAGCAGTTATAATAATGGGATTCTTGCAAAACTATATACTGCAAAAGAATGATTTAGGTGTGAAGGGGTGCGTGGATGTGATATACCTGCGCACATACTCACATAAAAACACACATACGCACACACATACGCACACACACTTGCGCAAACACACACACACACACACGCACACACATACACACATACATACACATACGCACACGCTTTCTCGGACGTATAGAGACGTCCGACACACGCGCACATCAACACACACACACGAAATGCACACAAACTCACACACACACCCACACAGTGCACGCTCACACTCTCGCACGCACATACAAAATACACATGCACACGCTTGCTCGGACGCAAGCAAGGGACACACACACGCGGCACACACGCCCACATCGACACACAAACAGACGAAGTGCACGCGCGTACTCGCTCACAAACACACACACACACACACACACACCCACGGACATAAGACACACGCATACGTTCACACACAACTAACGCGCCCATGAGCCCGAAACAAGCTTCCAGGCTTGTCCGCCTTTTCAATTTCTGAATGACCAATGCTAAAACAAACCCACATATGCACATTATACACGCACGCATACACACAGTTACACAATAACACATGCATCACGTGCCAACACCCAAAAGCGAAACTTGCAGTCTATCCATTTTCAACTTGACTTTGGACCCAATTGATTTTCCCACTACATGTAAAACAGACTATCTTCACAAACTAGATAATGGTCTAAAATCTACTAGTAATCTGTACGAACAAAATAGAAGCTATAATATAGTTTTTATAAGCGGTTCTTTATTGAACAATATTTCTGCGTTGACAAAATCAACATCTTTTTGTTTTTCACTGCATTCAAGTGGGCCAAAACCACTATCTCGGCACAATTGAATAGTCAGAAAATTTCAAAAATAAAGTTCTTGCCAAACGTTTGATTTTACTGCCAATCTATAAGGACATATACTTGGTAGTATATACCCTGAGAAAATTGGCACGTAATGTTACTGTGCAAGAATTGTGCGCTTCATTTTGATAAAAAGGTGTAACATACGTTACCATCAACATTTCACATGATAGCTAGTTAGTTTCAAAGTTGGTAACTGAAGGTTACAATCATGAAAATAAACAACAAAGTGTATATAAAACCATCGAAACATATTTGTGAACATCGCATCTAGTCGGGCGTCCGTTAACGATATCCAAAGATATGTGATTGGGCCGTAACGTACGTTTCAAATTGGTAACGTAAGTTACATTAGTGTTGTTTGAATACCATTTTGGCCTTGGAAATGATTGCTAAGCTCACCCTGAACCCTGAACCACATACATGTATATACTCCGCACAAAAAGTTCCGCAATCGAGGTTTGCGCATTAATAACTTTTCTATTAGGTTATTACCATTGGTAAATTTGGTATCATTGGAAAGCCTGAATTCTCCCCTTTACATTGATATAACATTTGATATGAGTATTTCATCATGGAATGTGCATTGCATCCAAATGTAGGGCAAAGTCAAAAGTGAAATGTTGCAAAATGCACTGATTCTGTCAACAAAGGGCATTCCTTTTGTTTGAAGATTAAAATGTGGCTTGAATGCCTAGTACGTTATTACCATTCATAAATTTTGTATCATTGTAAAGCGTGAATCCTCCTCTTTACATCGATATAACATTTGCTATGGATATTTTATCATGGAATGTGCATTACATCCGAATGTAGGGCAAAGTAAAAAATGAAATGTTGCAAAATGCACTGATTTTGTCAACAGTGTGCCTTCCTTTTGTTTGAAGATTAAAACGTGGCTTGAATGCATTACCAACTCACCCCCATTCAAGCCAAGGAAGGCACTCTGTTGACAAAATAAGTGCATTTTGCAACATTTCACTTTTGACTTTGCCATACATTTGGATGCAATGCACATTCCATAATAAAATATTCATAGCAAATGTTATTTCAATGTAAAGAGGAGGATTCACGCTTTCCAATGATACCAAATTTATGAATGGTAATAGCGTAATAAAAAAGTTATTAATGTGCAAACCTCGATTGCGGAACTTTTTGTGCGAGGTATAGATGGCGTAAACAAGTTTGTTACCAATTTAGATAGTTATAAAGTATATCCTACACAAATTGTTTTACGAATGGTAACGTATATGTTACATCACGTAAGTTACATCGTGGCCTTCAATCGGTTGAATAAGCAACATTTAGTTGAACTTAATAATCATTTTCGCGTAATATCAATCTATTTCATTGGCCTCAACTCCTTCTCAACATTAGAAAAATAAGATTAACTGTACAGATGTCACCATCTAAGCATATCCTATTATTTAGTAGAATAACAGTAACGTATGTTTCAGTAGATTTGGCGACACATTTCAAATGGGCATCAACATTTTAAATGAAGTGGGGTCATTAAAACTTGTATTATGTTTCATAGAACACTGCTGCTGTGATGAAACCGCACTTGTTGTACTCTTATATCTGTAAAAAAAATGGAAAAACTGAACGATTTTGTCTTGGCGACAGGTTTTTTGTTGGTACCTAAGCCATATTCTATCCCCTGTCATTTGTTTATTTCACTTTCAATCGCTTTACATTTATGGTAACTTTTACGAGAAGGACCCTCACTATCAAATAAAAGTAAAATTTTGCTGGTGTAAAGTTAAATCTCTTCTCTAGGAGAGCAGGATCACTGGCGACACAATTTTTCACCAATTGTGCCGAGATAGTGGTTTTGGTTTCAGAAACCCTGTACATTATATGTTTTACTCGAGTCTAAATCTCACAATTGATGACAGTAAGTTTGAGTAATACAATTATATTGAATGTCTACTTAGCAAACGAACATTTGAACTTTGGATTCGCTTTTGTTGACAAAGCTTAACACAAATTGTGATTCTTCTGATTTCAACATACAAGTAGTTCCTTTCATTTTCGTACAACATGACTGTATAGTACTTCATTATCAAGTATATGATATGCAAATAGAATGAGAACAGATATACATTACAGTTGAACAAAACTACATTTATTTCATCGTGAATCAAAGGTGTATGTTTGCTTGACATTTCGTGGAATAAATTCCTTTTTCTATATTCGAACAAAACTACGGTATATGATGCCAAAACACTGACTAAAAAATATATGAAAACACAAACGTATACAAACAAGTTCTAGCGGAGATCTATTGTGAAGGCTAGCCTAAAGAATATCATTTAGTAGATTAAAATGAATACGTGCGTATAACGTGCCTATTGCACACATAAATTGAGATAAATGAACGTATGTACAATGTATTATACAGTATATATAATACACTGTCGAATAGCAAATGAATTTCGTTTGACGATATCTATTCAAAATGCTTTAGAAACAAAATGTTTGTTTACACAATATTACAACTTTGAAAACGGTAAGATGAGAACAAAAATGAATTAAAACAGTTACGATTTTCTATAACTCTAACATAATCATGTTTATATCATAAGTACAAGCAAAAAATATGTTATCACTCGGTGAAAAGTAGTTTTTTTATTTACACCACCACAATTATCATGTATTTCCTTCCTCTAGCTGTCATTCTCGATGATGACGCCCGGGACATATTATTCACGACGTTCTGCCTCCGGCCTCGCCGAGATCGGAGTTGAATACAAACTTTCCATGATGAGTGGCTTACTGTTTGGCCGCCCCCTCGGCTCCCTCCGCCCCCTCGGCTCCCTCGGCTCCCTCTGCTCCCGCCTCTACAGCCGGCTTCGCAATCCTCTCGATCTTGATCTCCCTGATCGAAGGCTTGGGCTCCTCGATGGCCTTCCTGGGCGCTTCGACCTTCAGCACACCGTTGTCGCTCAACGTCGACTTCAACCCCTCCACGTCGGTCCCCTCGGGAATCGAGACGGTCTTCGAGAAGAAGTGGTTACGGTACTCGCCGCTCTCCACCGACCCGGTCTCGTGGCGTGCTTCGATGGACAGCATCTCGTCGTCGAGCAGCTTCACATTTATGTCGACGTCATCGTCTTTGAACTCGTGCCCGAGGTCGAACATGACTTCGAACTTACTGGGGTCTTCGCCGAAGTGGACCTGGCCGAATCCGCGACGACCACCGGCCGGCAGGAGCATTCCTTCCCCGGCCAGAGCTTCTGCAGGCTCGAACACCTTGTCCATGAGGTCGAACAAGTGGAACGGGTGCACGTCGCGCGGCTGCCTGTGATGATGATGTCGGGGTGCGAAGCTGAAGGTCGGGATCAGGTGGTAGTTCGACGCCATTTTCGAAGAAGTTTTGGACTCATAGAGGAATCAACAAATTGGAGCTGATCAAATACTCGTAGTACTAAACCAGCGCAGAATTACAATTAAAGCTCGCAGTAATGCAGAAATGTTATGACAAATTTGCTCGCTTGAAAACAAGAATGCCTCAACTAGTGTTGCGACGAGCTTTTATAGGCAAGCCGAAGCGTCTGCTACACAAAAAAGTGTATCCGAGAATATTCGAGAGCGAGAATTTGCGAGATAAAGCAATGTTTATTATGCACCATGGCGCACGTGACCATGAACGCTACAGACAGATGTAAACAATGAATATGCATGACTCGCTGGTCTTGTATTTAGACCCTACTGCGCTCTTTCACAATATAATTTTGGATTTATATTTAACAAACGGTACAACAAAACTCTATGGCAATTATCCGCTGATTGACGAAGAGTTTTTTGAATATGTTTACATTAATTGGCGTACCCGAATAATAATGACCATAATAAGGATGACGACGATGACGGACGATGATGATGATGATGATGATGATGATGATGATGATGATGATACTAATGATGATGACGTTGATGATGATGATGATGATAATGATGATGATGATGATGTTGATGATGACGTTGATGATGATAATAATGATAAAAAAGATGATGTCGATAATAATAACTTATTTTAATATTATGAATAACAATAACAATAATGATGATGATAATAATAATCCTAATCATAATAATTAACAACAACAACTTTATTGTAAAAGCGCTCTCCTTGACTAGACTGAATGGTGTTTTTCACGAGACAATTATATAGCTACACACTAAGAAAAAATGGGTCACTTTTGCACCTTTTTTTGGCCACACTGGCAGCACCTTTATTTATAGGTGCACATTTGCACTTTATAATTATCAATGTTCTATTGATATGTGCACCTATAAAGGCCTGCCAGTATAGCAAAAAAAGGGTGCAAAAGTAACCAATTTTGTCTTGGTGTGTACGCCAGGAATAATTGTTTATTAGTACGAAGTGTCAAAGATGTCTACAGAGTGTTTGACAAAAAACAATCAAAACAATAACAAAAACAATCAAACAAGAGGTAAATATTTGAAAAATGAAATAAAATAATGAGGTGTGCTATCCAACATGTCCAATAATTCGTGTGCGATATCATTCGATATCATTGTCGAACGAAATATACTGTTGATACAGAAATGTAGATATGTCACTGGCGTTATGTCGAATGAAATTTAGGGAAACTATTTAATAGATTGTTTCCACGTGTATAGCTATTTCTCAGTGATAAGTGTTTATTGATAAAATCTAGAAACGGCGATATAATTAGGTGATATCGCAGAGCATCAACATGGCTTCCCATTTATAAATAAATATGCATGACTCGGATTTCTATGAAAAAGTAATGAGCAGGAACAACGATATTTCAAATCGCATAAACTAATCATGAAAAGAAAGGCGTCGAAACAACGCCTTACATTCCAAGGTTTATGTTATTATTTGTTTCGTTTCAAGCTGACGTAGATAAAAGGGTGAAATTTAAGGTTAAAAATATGATAATAAAACAAGAATTAATGATTCATGTTTACCTTATAATTATAAAATAATATATCAAAATTTGTACATCATTGGAAAGAGAAAAGTATTGGCTCAGATACTACACCATTGATATATTCATTCATTTTTTTTAGAATAGTCAGGAGCTAGCAAAATATCACAAGATGTTCAAAAATTACTGTGAATTTACACATTCCAGCTCTGTGATTGGTTAAAACATCACGCGCGACTTGTGGGCTATTCAACCAAGACCGCATGGTGACAAACCGGGCAATGTCAGGTGCGAATGACTCCCGGGGGGGGGGGGGGGGGGTACTCACGTATATTGGGTATACGGGGGTGTGCCGCTGGGAAGGGTGACTTTTTCAAGAAAGATCCTTAGACATGGGTCCCCTTTTCATCAAAAAAATCCTTAGACATGGGTCCCTTTTTTATACGGGATTTTGGGATTTGCCGATGTGAAATTGCAAAATTTTTCAAGCTCGCTACGCTCGCTAACTTAAACCACAAAATTTGCGGGAAATACACCCAAAACATGCGCCGCAGGCGAAACAAATCCTTAGACATGGGTCCATTTTTCGCAAAAGGACCCTTAGATGTGGGTATGGGTTTGGAGGTCTCAGCCGCACACCCCCGTCCGACTATAATCTGAGTACCCCCCCCCCCCCCCCGGGGAATGACTGTTGCTATGGGCCCGTTACCTCAGCAACAGTGGTCAGTAGTTGAATGAGCCAATCACAGAGCTGGAATTTCGGAAATCACAGTAATTTTTTGATCACTTGTGATATTTTGCTAGCTCATGACTATTCTAAAAGATTAATGAATAGGTGCCTCGTTTCTCATCAAAAACGAGACTTTACCCTTTCCAAAGATGTAACATTTACCGAGACGCAAGCATTTATAATAAGTTATTTTACGATATGATTGTGTTGAACATAACCCTGTTATCTGTGACAGGTTGATACGAAATAAATAATAATACTTTGGAATGTTAGTCGTTAAATTAACACTTTTCTTTCTATGGAACATTCGATTTATCCTATTTATTTCGATTTAAAACATCCGTGCCTTATACTAGCTCAGTAAGTAGACAGATGACACGTAGGTCGGTCAATTAATTATAAATGTTACAATTCTGCCTCATTATCTCGG
>JBAMJV010003922.1:0-24413 GCA_037951105.1 Echinarachnius parma | reverse complement strand
GATAAGTTATTCTGATTTTTTCCGTAGCGCTATATAAGCGATTTGTTTCGGTGACTTAAAGCTATTTAAAGGGTGACTAAATTTAAAAAAAAAAATCTATAATAATTAATACATCACATATCTGTTGACTATTTGATGTACATTTTTGTCATATTTTTTATATTATTTTTTCTATTACTTTTTTCTACCTGCTCAGCTTCACCCCTAAAAAAAACCGGCCAGAAGCTATTGACTTCTGTGACATCATAATACCATTCAACCATCAGTCAGCTAGATGAACAAAAGTTATTGGTATGTCCACTGATCACCTATTTACAATAGCATTGTATGTTTTATACAATGCCCACTCACCATGAAAAGAAGGGTTTCAATGAAAACATCCAACGCTAATGCAATAAGGTACTTAGTGGGTGAGAACATATCTTTTGTTTATGTTTATCTAGCTGATCGATGGTTGAATGGTATTGTGATGTCACAGAAGTCAATAGCTTCTGTTTTTTTTAGGGGTGGATCTTAGCAGGTAGAATAAAAATAATAGAAAAAATAATATTAAAAATATGACAAAAATGTACATCAATTAGTCAACAGATATGTGATGTATTCATTATTATAGATCAACCAAAGTCTTTAAAAATTTTAATTTAGTCACTCTTTAAAGATATTTAAAGATAAGTTGATTTAATTATCCTTGGGTTAGTGCCCGGTTTGTATAGCTTCTGACTAATCGAGCAATGAAAAGGGTTTCACGGGAACGTCCCCCATTCGAGGGTCTTTGTGTCTCAATGGGTTGAGCACCGGTCTAGCAATCCGGAGGTCTTTGGTTCGATTCCCGGCGAAGCATATTTTTCTTTGCTCATTTTCAATCATTAAAATATTTCTAGTCAGTTTTGTCTATGTTTGAATTTAAAGATAGTTTCCATATAGTTCTAAGAACTAATGTAAGCATCAGGGGCGTAGACAACGGGGGGGGGGGGGGGGGGATGCGGGGTATGCATCCCCCCACCTCACAAGGTGGGGGGGGGGGGGGATGACATGTACAATCATCCCCCCCCCCCCCCCCCCGCCAGGTTTTAGGGAAGGATATATTTTTTGTGTTTGTGTGTATCTGTATACGAGTGGGAAAGAAAACATTAATTGTATGAGCTAAGACTTGTTAATTCTAACGTTCAAAAAGTAATTCATACATCCACTTTAAATTTTCGCTGCTTGAGTATGGTCTGGGGTGAGTATTTTTTTTTCTGTACCGGGCCACGTAGTTCCAGTGTAGGCTGGCATTGCTCTGGCTGCTTGTGTGACGTGCACCAAATTACACCATTTCAAGTATATAAATGCAAAATCTTCTCCGTGGGAGGGGGATACCCCCTCCCAAACCCTCCCTATTTGGCTCTGCCCCAGCCCTCGGTAGTTTCCCCCCCCTCGGGACTCATTCTTGGGCTTGGCTATAGGCTATGTTGTTGGATCATACATAATGTGGCATATGGTTTATGTTGGAACTGTGTATGACACTAAAATATAAATACAATATTTATGTGTGAGTTGGGGTGCATATTTATTAGTGTGTCAATTATTTGTTTTCTTCGTGAAAATATATTTAGAATTTCTTGTCGATCAAATCATAACACGCTTTCCCAGATACAGTCAATGTTAAGCCCGAATTTCATATCTAGGTAAGCACCAGATTGCACAATTTCAAGTCCAAAAATGCAAAAGCTCCCTACCGTGGGAGAAGGGACACCCCCCCTCCCACACCCTCCCCCCCGCTCAGTCACTTCGCTTTAAAATGAACCACCGCCCTAACAACTCCTTTGATGTATACAATTTTGTAGGCATTATATTTTGTTATTTTCTTTAATTATTGAATAAATGTGGGTCCCACATTTATTCCAATTATTTCTTGATATTTCTGCTGTTTCTAAACCGAATTTTATCAAATAAAGTTTGTTTCATCTTAAAATCAGGATCAGGATATTTACCTCAATTGCATATTCCCGGAAATGGGGTCTGGGGGTAGTACAGTTTTGGTTTCAACCATTTTTCATACAAAATTATGCATGTGATGTTTTGTTAAAATAATGATCAAATATAGAGACCATCAACAACTATTTAAAAACCTCTTTTGACAATATGTGAAAAAGTGTAGGCATATTTTAAATAAAAGATTTAAAAAATCACCGAATAAATCTGGGGCCCCGATTGATTCTGTTCGGATATATTTATTAATATTTCAGCCGTTTTAGAACCGATTTTGATAAAATAAAGTTTATTATGTCATTAAAATTGTATGCTCTTTCAAATTTTATACTCACTTTTGCATTATCTCACAAATAATATTCCGTGCAGCGCCCTCTACACCAAAACTAAACTACTCCTTTAAACTGTGTGTCATTTGATCCCGGAATGTGGAAATAATGAGTGATACCACTTTCCCAAAGTTTTGTGGGACAAGGAATTCATTTATGATACTTAATTAGACATATCACCATGGCAACCCACATAAATCCAAGATTTTGGGGAGCGGCCGTCTTGGATTTAAAAAGGTTGAAATGGTGATATCTGGAAATAAGTATCAGAAATGGATTTGCTGCCCCCCAAAAACCTTGGAAAAGTGATATTCATCGTCATTTCTACCTTCCGCGTTCACAATTCACACGATTTTACTCAATTTCTGGGAATATGCAAACTAGGTAAAAACAATTAATTATGCTAATATTATTCATTACCAGAGGTTGCGAAGGTGGTAACCGAACTAAAATATCTGTAATGCATATTAAGGACATGATTGAAACATCAAGCCCTGTACTTATTGCATATTAGAGGCTGTAGCCACTGAAAATCTAATATATTTATTAATATTCAAATTAGTGGCGGCCGTATTTGATTTCAGAGTGTTGCTCATATGGCACATGCAAATTGGCCGTACCAGCATGGATTCCTTACCCCAACATACCCTAGTAATACAGTAGTAAATACAATAGTAATTGTTGTAATCGCGTTGTATTATTTCTAGATAGAAAATGTCCCCTGACCTTATTTCGCAGAATTTTCTACAGAAACCATCTAGAACGATCGTAATACACGACGTTTACAGAACTAAAAAAAAACATCTGCAAAAAGACTCGCATAGATAATGATAATCATGGCCATGTGTTCATGTTAGATTGACACTCTTTGATTTATAATCTTAATGCTAATTACGCACACTTATAAGAATAAACGTACGTTCCACTAAAAGCAATCTGGTATTTGAGTAATATAAGTATTGTCGTTAAGTATTTAAATTGATACATTCAAATAGGCAGTGTTATTCATGGTACATTTGGTTGGATTGATAAGCAATATGATTTTTTTTCTTCATTAAATTAACATTTTCTTTCAAGTGAAAAAAGTAACCACTGTTTTGTGACTTCGTGTTTATTTTCATATCCAGGCGCATCATTGCAGGTTTGTTAACATTGTCCAAATCCTCAAAATCCAATTGGAATTCTAGCGGTTCTCTCATACCTTGATGTATTCGTATTATCAATAAAAGCATGGGACAGGTTTCTTTTTTTCAAATTTCCTTTTCGTTAAAAAGATATTTACGATTGAAGTGTTCAGATGTCGGCTATATAACGTCCATTTAACTTGATATTTTCACACAACACCCAATGGACATATCAGATAACAACAAACTACATTGTATCAACCACTCATCACTTTTTGCACATGTCAACAAAGTTATTAGATCCCTTTAACAAACATTACAGCGATGTGAGTACATGAAATTACCACAAATACATTGCATACTAGTATATACAAGACCTTATTTTGATTAGCTTACTAGGGGTACAAATGTTGAATGCAAATCGGATATTATACGATAATTTGTGAGACGTTAACTACACATGTAAGAAGATAAGTATGTGTGTATGTGTATGCGTGTGTGTGTGTGTGTGTGTGTGTGTGTGTGCGTGTGCGTGTGTGTGCGTGTGTGTGTGTGTGTGTGTGTGTGTGTGTGTGTGTGTGTGTGTGTGTGTGTGTGTGTGTGTGTGTGTGTGTGTGTGTGTGTGTGTGTGTGTGTGTGTGTGTGTGTGTGTGTGTGTGTGTGTGTGTGTGTGTGTGTGTGTGTGTGTGTGTGTGTGTGTGTGTGTGTGTGCGCGCGTGTGTGTTAGTGTGTATTATGTATATGATATCTTACTTACAGAGAACCCCACGCATGTGAATTTACTATGAAAGAAGAGAAAAAAATCATAAAAAACGGTAGAGCAACCAGCAGGTTAATACGCAAATAGATTGAAAGAGAATGTATATAATTGTATTCATGTATCAGTAACATTTCCTTAAAGGGTACCACCACCCACAAATAATATTCTTATACATGAAAGGTAACATCTTTATTAGTCCATTCCATCAACAAGTTCACACAATATGTTTCCAGAAAAGAAATATGAATTATAATTGGAAAACGCATCACCATTCTAAAGCTTGCGTTCATGGGTCTGCATGTACGAAGACTACTTTGTCCAGAGCGAACGAATCGTCCGGGATCTATTGTCTCCAAACGTACGCGTGAATAGCATTGGCGCACTGGCAAATGTTTGGCCCATACGGAACCTCGAAATAATAGTGATTCCGTACGTGGTGGTAATTTATTGCTTTTTTATGAATTTACAAAATGTTGGGTATCTATTTGATATCACAAAACTGTACCAAAACATTTAAAGGGGTAGTTTAGTTTTGGTAGAGAGGGCGCTGCACATCACAATTTTGTTGTGAGGTAATGAAAAACTGAGTGTCGAATTTGAGAGAACATGCAATTTTAATGGCAGAATAAACTTTATTTGGTCAAAATCGGTCCAGAAACGGCTGAAATATCAATAAATATATCTGATCTTATAATTATTTGGGGCCCAAATAATAAGATGATTTTTTCAAAAAATTAAAAAAATGCTTACACTTTTTCAAAAATTTTCAAAAGCGTTTTTTAAATAATTGTTGATGATCTCTCTATTTAATCATGATTTCAAAAAAAACATCACATGCATAATTTTGTATTAAAAATGGTTGAAACCAATGCCTTTTTAGAGAGCGCCCTCTTGTGTTTTAATGGCTCTTTAAAAAAAATGATAACAGGCTTTTTACTTAGTCGTTTGTAATTTTGTATACCTTTCGAGCATGGTGGAGTTATAACTATTAGTTTATAATGTTACTGTCCAGGTTTGGTTACTAAAGTTCAGCCTTACCAAAACTGTACTACCCCTTTAATAATGTGTTGTTCTTTGCCTGGTGGTCCCCTTTAATTTAGTTTGTCAATCAGTGACCCCCTAGCCTCTTGACAAGGCATGTCTCGTCTGAGCTGAGTTGAATGCCCGGTATAGTATGCATTATGCAGGAACGACAGGACAGCGCGACTACCCTGCACAATCATTTGCAGAGGGGATCGCACGTGAATTCACCACTCGTCAGATAGCCTCCATCAGGCGTTCAGTCGTTCCTGATCCTGCATGCAGCGCAGCCATTGCTTGCTTGAGACACGAAGCCTTGTTAAAGGCTAGTGACCCCCATGCTGATGAAAGGTAAACTAACTAAACTTCCTTGTAAAATTAAGATCGTGAGATGGCGCTATTCTGATTCACGTGAACATGGCTATTGATTACTAGTATATTATTGTAGTTTTTGTTCAAATATTTAAATTTTGTTGTTATCCAGGTCAGCCTATTCAGTGTGTTTGCACTTTTCAGTAGTAGTAGTCAGTGGCGTAATGAGCACAAACTTTTTTGGGGCTACAAAAAATCCGCATCACCACAGGGTTGCCAACTTTGAGCAAGCGGTGAGTATGGGGCTTTGCCAGTGAGCGAAGCGACCAAGCCCGGAGGAACGAAGCGACTGAGCGGGGGAGGGTGTGGTAGGGGGGTGTCCCCCTCTCAGTGCATTATTTCGTTTATTATCAATGGCAAGGTTCGCTTTTTAGCGAACCCTGGCTTGCAAAGTGCATTTTTTAGTGTATTATCAATGGCAAGGTTCGCTTTTTAGCGAACCCTGGCTTGCAAAGGTGAGCCCCCTCCGAGATGCACCGAGCCTGGGGGCTCGCTGAATCTCTTGGGGAGCCCCCCTCCGAGATACACCGAGCCTGGGGGCTGCTGAATCTCTTGGGGAGCCCCCCTCCGAGATACACCGAGCCTGGGGGCCTGCTGAATCTCTTGGGGAGCCCCCCTCCGTGATACACCGAGCCTGGGGGCTCGCTGAATCTCTTGGGGAGCCCCCCTCCGAGACACACCGAGCCTGGGGGCCTGCTGAATCTCTTGGGGAGCCCCCCTCCGTGATGCACCGAGCCTGGGGGCTCGCTGAATCTCTTGGGGAGCCCCCCTCCGAGATACACCGAGCCTGGGGGCTCGCTGAATCTCTTGGGAGCCCCCTCCGAGATACACCGAGCCTGGGGGCTCGCTGAATCTCTTGGGGAGCCCCCCTCCGTGATGCACCGAGCCTGGGGGCTCGCTGAATCTCTTGGGAGCCCCCCTCCGAGATACACCGAGCCTGGGGGCTCGCTGAATCTCTTGGGAGCCCCCTCCGAGATACACCGAGCCTGGGGGCTCGCTAAATCTATTGGGGAGCCCCCCTCCGAGATACACCGAGCCTGGGGGCTCGCTGAATCTCTTGGGGAGACCCCTCCGAGATGCACCGAGCCTGGGGGCCTGCTGAATCTCTTGGGGAGCCCCCCTCCGAGATACACCGAGCCTGGGGGCTCGCTGAATCTCTTGGGGAGACCCCTCCGAGATGCACCGAGCCTGGGGGCCTGCTGAATCTCTTGGGGAGCCCCCAGCCTGGGGGCTCGCTGAATCTCTTGGGGAGCCCCCCTCCGAGATACACCGAGCCTGTGAATAATGTCGAATTTCTGAATTGTTTGACGTACGTTCAACATTCGTAACTTTCCCAAGCAGCTATTGGGTAATGCATCATAAAGGGGAGTGTCTCTCTTCCTTTCGAAGTTGGGGGTTATTTCCATCACAATCATGCAAAATTGGCCATCGTATATTTCTAGTTATCTCCCCTTTGTAACAATACTACTACTCCTAATAATAGCAATCAAATCATCATGCACGTCTGAAACTCCCTCCCTCATGTGCTTCGCAACGCTGACAAACTTGAAGGTTTCGAACCAGGCCTCAAAACATCTTTTTAAGCAAAATGTGCAGTAAATGAGTTTTCTTTTGCAGGAGCAGGCGCCTTTGAATGTTTAAACAGATAAATGGCGCCATATATACAAGTGATGTGGTTCATCATCATCATCATGAAAATCACTGTTTGGTATTGATTTCCCTAGCCTAGTCTATATCTGCAACAATTATATATGTATTTGAGTAATGAATCGGACTAGCTATATACAGGGTGCATTTAAAACATCACTTCTTTCCTTATATCTGTCCCCAACATTAACAAAATAATTTGAACACTAATAATAATATTGTTGCAATAATTATATATATTTGCGTAGTTCAACATCTGAATAGTTGAATCAGAAACTTGAATACGAAATACAAAGGTTAAATATACTTATTCAGACGTATTTATTTTAAGCAAATGGAACGCAGCGCCGGAATTCTGAGTACTCTGACATGCAATTCGCCTAATCATCGGTTCATCCTTTTTCTAATGATTAAAAAAAAAAGAACGCCTTTGAATTTTGGAAATGCTTGACATAGATTTCCCATAGGTATATACTCTATCCACAGCAATTATTAGTAGTATTAATAATGCATCGGAAAAGTGCGGGGGCGCGCAGTTCAATACATACATTATAGCTTAGCTGGCAAACAAAAATAGTTCGTTAGAAATGAGTGAGAAGTATGAAGTAAAACAAAAATAGAATTGATATTACTTTATACGTTTTTAACTTCTGCCAAACGGATATCCAAGCATCTCGATGTATACATTATAGTTGCTCGTTCCTTGGTAATCTATTATTCTCTTTGCAACATTTAGAAATAACGTTGAATCTCTGGGAAATGTTTGACATAGATTTCCCGTCCCCAGCAGCTATATATTTTGTAATACAGGGGGAAGAAACCAGGGGCGTACTCCCTTCAGCCGCGGGAAGGGGCCGGGGGTGGGGAGGGGGAGGGGGTGGAGGCTGAAAATAGCGTTGATAGAAAAGTTTCGGGTCAAATTCATAACATGTTTGACATAGATTGTGTCTACCTATCATATCCCCGTGATCCCCGGCGGCAATAAATCCAGTTGCGTAATGCATCGGAAAAAGGGGAAGGGGCGCACATAATCATACGAGGGGGCTTTCTCACGCCCGTTTAACCTTCCTGGAGGGAAACCTAATAATTAGACGCGGTTAACCGAGTTGCAGCGTCCAAATCCAATGCCAGTCAGTCAGAGCATGGGGGTAGTACATTGTAGTAGGGTCCATGGTTAGAGTCATGTACCCATAATTACATTGTAATTCCACTTTTGGGGGTAATTTGCAAAAGCGCCGTCAAGCGAAGCTTTGCAAATTCTCGTTGCCCCTCCAAACGAACAAAGGAACAAACAAGCAAATAACAAACAAACAAACAAACAAACAAACAAACAAACAAACAAACAAACAAACAAACACACACACCCACACAAACTAACTAACAAACTTTCAAACTAACCAACTAATTAACTAACTAACTAACTAACTAACTAACTAACTAACTTACTAACTAACTAACTAACTTACTTACTTACTTACTAACTAACTAACTAACTAACTAACTAACCAACTAACTAACATACTAGCAAGTAATCAAACAAACAACGCAAACAAACAAACAAACAAACGAATACACAAATATACAAACAGAAAAACAACCAAACAAACAGACATGCAAACGAAACAAGCACAGAAAGAACATGGAATAACCGAGTAGTTTGCAATACAATAAATGCGTCAATTGTCTAATAACCAAATGAATCCACTAATCCAGCTCGTCAATTCGTTTCTTTTTAATTTTATCAACCATTCCTCACGTTTTGCAGACGTCAACAAAGTTACGAGATCCCCTTTAAACATCTGAGCGCACCGTTCGTGAAGTAAATGTTGGGGCAAGGGATGTGGTTGGAATATAAGGCGCGAATTGTGGGTTGGCGGGGATACAGGTCGGCTAATGCAATTTGACCCCCTTCCTTGATTCCAGGACGGAGCAAGAATGTTTGGTTGCCATGGTAATTAAATAAAATCTCTCAACTCGTCCAAATCCCGCGTCCCAAATCAATTTGGACTTTGCTGTGTAATATTTTCGTTTTGAATTCCTCGTAATTCTATTATCGTTCGACTCCTCATGTACATTCAATGGAAATGCAGTGAAACCTGCTCTTAGCGCTATATTATTTGCATTTTAAAAGTTATCTTTCTTATAATAATATGTAAACCAAATTTTGAGACGTGCACATGATTAAGGGTAATTTATACAAAAAATGCATTTTATCCCAGAAATTTACTATAACTTTATATCTCATATATCATTATTGAAATACCGTATGCTCTTGTTTAATTGTGCTATATATACTACTGTATATTATGTTCGATATTTTAATTGTCAACCGTAAATCAACGTACGGAGTTCCATGTCAATATGTAATGTTAGGTTATGTTATTTTAATTATGAATTATCTTTGTTTAATTACAGTGTAATTCAGCCGTTTGGCTGCGCTTGATATTATTTTTGATAAACCTTTTCATTTACAATTTCAATATTGCGCAGGAATGTAATACAAACTGACTACGTTTTTCTGTTATAATGAAAGAAACACAAATAATACCGTGACATAGCCAGAGTCTCCTTTGACCCCCCCCCCCCCCCCCCCCCCAACCCACCACCCACAGGGGCGTTCGTGACACAACATAGTTACGAAGAAATACACATTATTATGAAAAAGAAGAAATGAATAGCACATGGCACACGATGTAGACCATTAAATCAGTCCTTCTCCTCGTTTGTTGTTTCACTCACCACTTCAGAGATGACGTCATAATGTTTAAAGGACCCCTCCAGAACGAGATGGATTTTTCTGTCTACACACGATGATGCTTTTAGGGTCATCCCACGTCCATTACGCCCCACCCCATTACACATCCATCACACTCCATTTGTACAATTATCATGTTCTGGTTATTACATTCCATCCATTGCAACCATAATGTTGTATATCAGAAAGCAAGGTCCATGATTGCAACCCCCCCCCCCCCCCCACACACACACACACCCCCCCCCCCCCCCCCCCACCCCGCCCCGCTGGCAGCGTCTTGCAACAACAACATACGGCGGCCAATTATGTGAATTACATGTATTAACATGATTATGGATTTTAATGATGTTTTTCCCTCTCATCATAAGTACATGTATGTGATTTATTTTCCGTGGGATGTATACTATAGTACATTTTATCTCTCGATTCTCAAATTTCGTTGAACGTAGTTTTCGTTTTCTTTCTTTAGATCGTCTTTAGATCGAAACAAATTAGCAAATAACATTATTTACATACATACAAAATCAAACTTATATAAGGTACAATAAGAAAATGTATCTAAATACATAAATACATAGTGAAGTATGCATCATGAAATGAATATAGTGTGGAAGTTCCATGGAATCATGATTGACCTGGTATATGGAAATGTGGTTGATAAATCATGCATGTAGATATTTTAAATCACTATTTGGAAAGGAGCTTATAATACAAAACATAATTTTGACAAAAAAAAAACAAAAACATGAAGCGATATGTTCTAAATCATTGGAGTAGCTAATATAGAACAGTTAGCATGTTAGTGAGCAAATGGTACGGGCGTGAACAGACAAAATCAACAAATATTGTAACACTATTAAATTATAAGAGTAGACAATTATGAATACATAGATTGTAAGCACACCCCCCCCCCCCCCCCCCACCAACAAAAAATGAATACAATTGTAATAGATAAAAAGTGGCCTAAAATTTAATTTAGAGTGTTGTTATGTTAATTTGCTTAAATGAATTGACTATATTCTCAACAAAGTATGTCAAACTGATGTGTCTCTTAAGTCTTAATGTTTGATTATAATGTCGATTATATTTGCTGTTCAAACGTATCCTTATAGTGTTCTTCCCGGTTATGTTCTTGAGAACACTAATGTATAAAAAATACCATTGAGGACTTTACACTTCTCAAATAAAATGTTCTTTGATTTTAAAGACTTCGATCATATCATTTGTATTAATTTGGTTCAATTTGATGTTACAGTTTAAGTTTAAATAAAATGCAGTTCAACTTTCAGGGAACTGATGTTTGAACATTGACTCGTTTATGTTGATTAATAAAAAAAAAATGGGTACCTTATTATGATATATAATAAATTGATAAAATAAATAAAATTTCGATTGTATTTTTAAGGATTTTGATCTTTGAATCTGAACTATTTATTCAAGTCTAGATATCACACCCGTTTGTACGATTATTGTGTCTATAAAATTGATTTTAACCGATTTTACTGGAAACAAAATGACATGTATATGGCCCAAAATAGTTTCCACTAACAGGTCTGTTTGCACGGCAAAAACGAGGGTGTTAAATTAACACCATTTGTATCTTTATTGGTCTACTCCAAGCTGGTGTGAACCAACATACCAGTGGTGTCAATTTAACACTCTCGTTTTGAAGTTAGTTACTTAAAGTCCTTCCCGTGCCAATGTTGGCACATAAGGCGGCGCCTATCTCCGATTCATTAACCCTATAGGCCACACGTCTACTAAATGTAGCGATAGCTACAGAAGGGGGCCAGTCCTCTGGTAACTCGTGTGATTAACTTTCCCTTCTCCATTCTATAAATGCCGAGCGCCTGGCTAGAAGGCAGAAGGTACCATTTTTAAAGTCTTTGGTATGACCCGGTCAGGGTTCGAACCCGGGACCTCCCGTGCATGAGGCGGACACTCTAACCGCAAAGCCACCATGCTCGTTTTGAAGTGTACCCCTATTAATTAAAAGGGCGACGCTTTTGAATAAGATGTAAGTGATTAGTTTAAGGCGTTCTCATTAGCACCTGATTATGCAATATCAATGAGGGTCCTGCTCACCCCCTTATGCAATACAAAGTAACCCATAATTCCATAATGCCTATAAGGACTTGTAAAAAGGAAATGAGCCCTTTTATCGCTCATTCGGAAAGGGCTATAGAAGTGGAGGTGTAAAGACCTATATGATATCTGATTAACCTTTTCCCGCATGAGACACAGAGAGTATAACATGACACACTATTCACTAATGGCTACCAAAGATGAAAAGGTATAATCTAACTAGTACTCCCGATCACCCTATTACGGGTGAGGATTAAGGGTATACTTTACTTAAGTTTAAGCCGTCGTCTTAACCTCATAAAACCCACGAGGTAAAGAGGTAAAGAAGGGTAATTTAAGCCCCCCCCCCCCCCTCACCCTCCAGACTGTGATTATCCTTGACTGTTGTGAGTGTGGATTTAAAATACGTTGTTCCTTTAAGCCATCGTCTTAACCTCTCCAATCCCGAAGGCATCAATTACCATAGAGAGTAGGTCACATAGATTTGACCAGCACGCGCTGTCGAACTAAGAAATAACCACAGCTAGGCCTCGTTGCAGAAAGAGGTGCAATCGATTGATGAAGTTACTCAGTAATTGCATGTGACTAAATGCGCAAATCTGATTGGTTCAAACATGGACCCTACAAACGTGCATATTTTCTAACTTGCAGTTAATTGCAACTCCACAATCCATCGTAACTCTTTCTGCAACGGGGCCCTTTTCTAGTAACTCCTTGGTCGAACAGGAAAAGGGTTTCCTATGGTCCCCGATTACCCTTGCTGTTGTGGAAGCAGGATTAAAGTATTCTGTTCCTTTAATCCGGCGACTTAACCTCTCAAATCCTTCAAGAGCGGCCAGCAAGGGGATCGGCTTGCTAAGTGGTTTTCATCGTAGTGGCGTAACCATGTAGGATAAAACTCACATCTTGGGGATGGGGAGGTGGGGGATTACCCATCGATATATAAATAGTATTACATATCGATGGGATTCCTACATGCAAGGGGGTATTATAGCACACCCTTCTCAATCTTAGTGCTACGCAACCATGATATGAATTGAAAGAATGGGGTTTCATGAGAGAACAAATCTCCCCCTGCAAATTAGTCTCTCGTGGAGTAGACCGAAATATCAGTCTCTTATTTTCGAAAATGGGAACATGTCATGTTTGGTTCATATACATCTTTGGAACATTATCTAGGGCAAAATAAAATACTTTCCAGAGGTTGGAGTATACGGAACTCAAAAACTAAGCCCTTTTTCATGCCTCGGCCCATGGTCTATCTATTCCGACGGTTGGTTCACTTACCGCTCCATGTACGAAGTCATAATTATTCATTTATAAAAAGAATACCCCAAGTAGAGTGGGTTATTTCTGGCTACTCGTGGAGTTGAGTTAATTTGAAACGTATATCGGCGACTTACAAAATCCAACATTTCCCCATCGTTGAAATCGAGGCTAATGTTGGAGGATTATGTAGATACATGACTGGAAGTCTCAACTAAATCCTTCGCAGGAGACCACAAATCTCTGCGTCGATGTATTGACATATTTTGACCTATTTGGAGGGCTTATGACCAAATTGGAGTGGAGAACCATGGAGAACCGAGGATGAAATACAACTTTATAATACCTTCTTTGTGAACTAGCGGCTAGTTTACCTAGGGGATATATTACTATGCAGACAGAGCCGACTCGACCCGATCCGACTGGTTTTCATTCGGATCGGCTCAGTTTTCAGTGCCTCGCGACACACATTTTGCCAATCGAGAGACAGTCAGATGCTAGTTGGGGCCGATTCAACACGATGAATCGGATCCGACCGACCGGGCCCAACTCTAGCCTGATTGAAACCAGTCGGATCGGGTCGAGTCGGCTCTGTCTGCAGAGGGTTTTATTCTATATTACTATATTATAGAGAAAATAACCATAAATATATATAATATAAATTAAAAATGAACCAAGATAATTGGGTTTCCCCGGAATTCGAACCCGAGACCTCCCGATTGCTAGACCGGTGCTCTACCGGACTATTCAGTTCAGTTCAGTTCAGTTCAGTTTATTTCACATCCAGCTAGGTGACAATTATGGGATGGAATCCACCCTTTGTAGTACCCCTATAGCTGTAATTAGGGTTCATAACACATCATCATCCCTTCCGGCTATATAAGTAACTATGGGAATAATGAGATCCTCTAAAATTCTACAAGAGCAATTAAAGTCATCCTTCAATCTTGATTGCGACACCCTGCCATATTGAAGCTCACGGCTATTGTGATTGAAGTGGCTTCTAAGAGTAGAACCCTTTCTACTTGGTTGTCGCCATATTTCATGGCTTTTAATGAATGTATAGATCCCCAAATCAGCCTCTATTCCGAAGATTGATTCACCCGAGGGAGTTGGTATTTTCAATGGTTCCGTGTTGGTACCGTCTTCCCCCGTCTTCCATGGTATGATGTGTTAGTGTTTAGAGTCGGTCAAGAGTAGAACTTTTCTACTAGTTGCATAAATTGATACAATCGATTGTAAGTTACAATTAATAATATAATATAATTGTAAAGCGCTTACAGATGATTATCAATCGTGACGGGCGCTATATAAATCGAGGATATTATTATTATTATTATTAATTGTATTTGTACGTAAGAAAACTTGCGCGTTTCAACCAATCAAATTTGCGCATTTAGAACACATGATCTGACTTACAATAATATCGTAACTTACAATCGATTGTATCTCTTTCTGCAACGATGCCTCATATCGTATGGTTTTATTAAAAGGGAGTGCGATCCGCCGTTTGCAAGCCAAATTTAAAAAACGCGAGGTTATTGTCTTACATGAATAAAAAATGTCATTTAACAGTTGCCTGAAAAAATTAGGGCTTGAAATCATGGGCGTCGATACTTACGTAATACCTATTCATCAGGGGGGATGAATGAATAGATCATCCCCCCTGATGAATGGGTATCAATGACAGATCGACGCCCATGCTTGAAATCTCCTTTTCATGGAGTTATATTGGTTATAAACCTCCAATAATAAAAGCGACGTAACGTCTTTTTTTATTCCCATTCATGATCCTTCGCCCGTCTGGAGTGGGGGAATATTTATCCAAATTGCGACACTGTGTGGATGCGGTCAGAGTCTTTGGAAATAGTGAAAGTAATGCATGACCCGTGATAAACTTGTTCGTAGTTATATGACCAAAGCAATATTGTTATTACTAGACGGTCCTTCGCCCTGGATTATCCCGAAACTTTGATCATACATGTGCACACAGGCGGTGATAGTCTATTTCGGCTGATTAAAATGCATGACGCGCGATGAAGTGTGGCGAACCAGCTCGTCTCCCTGTGGACGGAGGCCTTTCCATGGGGTAGCGGGGGGGGGGGGGGGGGGGGGTTATGGCAAGGGGGAATAGGTTGTGTTGCCCCCGTTGCCCCTCCTTTTGGCGGACAATAAAACACAGAAACAAATAACACTCTAAAGTCAAACCTGCAGTGTAAGTGACCACCCAAAATAAAATTTGACACTATAATGCAGATGAGATTTATAGAGAATATGTTCCATATACCATTGTTTTTCTCCGCATAGCATGGGCGTAGATCTGTCATTGATACCCATTCAACAGGGGGGGGGGGTGATCTATTCATTCATCCCCCTGATGAATAGGTATTACGTAAGTCTCTACGCCCATGGTCAATAGGGTGGCCGCTATAGACAGGTGGCCACTGTAAAACAAGTTTGACTGTAGCCTACCTGTATTTTGACACAGCTAGCTACCCCCTGTTTTGTTATATAGGCTGGGGATATCTCCCCCCCCCCCCCTACCCCCGCCCTCCACCCCCGGGTAGAAATTGATCTTGCATACGCCCCAATGTCAACGTAATGAACGTGGCAATGTAAATACCACGACAGAGTAATACATTACCGAGACGTGATGGTAATACGAGCCGTGCCGAATGTCATACAATCCCACATCTTGCAAATTGGCTGTAATATCGTACAGTGGTAATACGGACCGAATGTAAGTGGTTCAATATACACTGGGCGCTACAGTGATAGTGTGGATGAATCGGCCACTGAGTGGCGTATCATAAAACATCATAAATTATAGTACCATGGGGGGGGGGGGGGGGGGGAGGGGGGGGGGGGGGTGTTTGACAACGATCTTAAGTTGAACTTAACCTTAAGTTGGACTTAAATATGGAAAGCCATTAGTTTCTTTGAAAATTGTTGTAAAAGTCCTTTTTCAAAGGCATACAATGTTGATTCAAATCATCAATATTTTCTATTATCAAGGAGATTTCATGAAAATTTATGAAAAGTCTAACATTCTTGCTGTGTTGCTTTTGAATATTTTGTATTCCAGTGCTACAAATGGCTTTCCATAATAATTAAGTCCAACTTAGATTTAAGTTTAACTTAGAATCTTTTTGAAACACCCCCATGGTATGTTAGACCGTAAAGTTGAGGCTCTGTTTTGACGGTTCCATGTCCCACCAAGACTGGGTCTGGGTCGACTCATGAGCGTCGATACTTACGTAATACCTATTCATCAGGGGGGGGGGGGATGAATGAATAGATCATCCCCCCTGATGAATGGGTATCAATGACAGATCGACGCCCATGGTCTGACTCCACGCTCTGACCACCTATTGTATAGGAAAAGTCACATTTTGTTATCATGAGAAAATCCCGATTAGAGATGGATATTTCTGACTAATCAAATGTCTAAATAGACAGACTTGTCATCTCACGAAGTGTTTGTGTGTGAAGACTTGCTAAGCCATCGGGGAGCAAGGGATACAGACGTATAATAAATTGCAATGTCGTTATATGGGGAGGGGGGGGTGGGGAGTGCCCTTATTTAATTTATATAAAAACTATGAAAACATAATGGGAAATCCATTCGGAAAATAAAGAAATACATCTAGTGTGCCCCCATCAGTCTAAAATGATTTTGCCCAAATATATAATTATATATATATATGTATAATAGAGACAAAAATTTAAATAAAACACCGTAAGGAAACATAAGTTTTCCGAATTTTCGCCCATAGGGCTTCGTCAGGGTACGTTTATTAGACCATCTTTTTGAACTCTCTCTCTCTATATATATATATATATATATAATTATCATGTTTTTGCCTGAATATGATACGAAATTGACGGAATATGGCATGCTTTTGTCCTGAATATGTCAGTTTTCAAAAATCGGGGGGGGGGGGGGGGGGGGGGTTGGAGCCCCATCCCTGCCTCCTTCACGTGGGTTGCACAACCCCCCCCCCTTTCCCCCCCCCTCTTCCCCCCCCCCCCCCCCCCCCCCCCCATTCTATCAACTTCATAGGAATTAGGACAGAGTGGTAGAGGACGTGGCTGCATGGTTTAACAACTGCTTAGTTGCTATGTCGCTAACCCTGATCCCAACAATAGCAAAAAGGAAAAACAAATACAAACAATAACCCCAAACCTATATAATAAAGGTAACCCAAATCGGTTCCACAAGCCACCCAGGACAACACTACGTTAAGGTGTAGCCAAGGTCGTAAGCAGACAGATAGACAATTAAAGAGCTGTGGTCTTTTTGCCCGAATAACACGATTCTGGGGGGTGTTTCACAAAGATCCTAAGTTGAACTTAACTCTAAGTTGGACTTAAAAAGCATGGTAAGCCATTTGTAGCCTTGGAACAAAATATACTAAAAGCAAAAATGCAAGTATTTTAGACTTTTCATAAATGGTACCAAAAAATCTCTTTGATAATAGAAAAATATTTATGAATTTAAATAACATTTACTGCCTTTTTAAAAGGACTTTTAGAATTTGTTTTCAAAGAAGCCAATGGCTTTCCATACTTTTTAAAGTCCAACTTAGAGTTAAGATCAACTGTAATAGGATCTTTGTGAAAGGTATTGACCTAAACTTATCTCATTTTGCTTACAAATAATTAGCCCCAAATATGGGATGACTTTGCCTGAAAATAAGCTGATCTTGACGATACATTTGATAGTTTCATCCCGGGGGGGGGGGGGGGGGGGGGGGGGGGGGGGGGCACTCAAATTATTTTTTGATGGGGGTGTGCCTCACGGAACTCTGAAATGGGGGTCTGAAGAGCCGACTACAAGCACAAAATATAGGGTCTTTGGAGCTACAAAAACCCTGAAACGGGAGTTAAGGGGTCTAAGGAGCAGACTAAAACTACAAAATACATAAGACTTGGAGCTACCAAAGACCTACGGAAACCCTCATAAAGGCTCAAATGGTGGTCCATGGAGCCGAACTAGAAGAGAATAATGGACTTGGCGCTAGTCAAATACATAGCCAAGTCATTCCGGGGGTCTATGGAGCGGCAATTTTTGAAAATCGGGTATCTTTAGAGCTGGGATTGGGTGTGAAAAAGGGGTTCTTTTAAGCGGCACATACCCGTCTTACATTATACATGAGTGCCCCCCCCCCCCCCCCCCCCGGAGTTTCATGTACTTACATTTTTCAATCAAACACTAAAATGAAGCAAGGAGACACACAGAATATACATGTATGTCTATGTTTAATATAACACACAATAAATCTGTAGAATATTTATATCATATATAATACAACGTGTTACATAACATGATTTCAACATAATTCTACTATAATGCCATTATAGTAGAATTCAAAAGCACAACCATTAATTCAATGGTTTCAATTAAACAACAACAACAAGGTGAAACAAATCAAACATATACAAATTGAGAAAACACTGGAATCATAGTGTGCATTAATGCAAACAAGGGGCACAATGTAGTGGCTCCAAACAGATAATAATGATAATAGCAATAATAATAATATGAATAATAATAATATGAATACTAATACTAATACTAATACTAATACTAATACTAATACTAATACTAATACTAATACTAATACTAATACTAATACTAATACTACTAATAATAATAGTAATAATAATAATAATAATAATAACAATAATAACTATAACATTTATAATAATCATCAAATCCATATAATTGTGAACTAACTTGAATAATTATCGTATAGTGGGTATGAAACTCAAAAGAAATTAAATGAAAATTAAATTCATACAAGAACACAAAAACGCAAATGGGGTAAACAAATACTAGAAAATGTACCAGATTTTACCAAAACTAAGCCCTAACTTTTTATGAGGTTGTTTTAATTTAACTGAAGATACTTTGAGTTGTCCATGTAATATCAAACTGATTACGGATCAACGTATTATGATATATTCAGTTTGTGGCTACGTTACATTCATAACAAAAACTACAACAATTCTAAACCATTACAAAACCTACAATGATATATTTTTAAAGTCTTAGATGATTTATACTGACATTTTTACCCAAATTACAATTTCCTACTACCCAAAAAAAATCACTTTCAAACAAAAAGTAATCCAAATTATTTATTTTCACTAGTATTCCTACTACATAACATCAGGCTATTTTAAACTGTTCATACACTGACATTAATATTAAATGCTAAATATGCCAGGCGTGCAATGTGATATCAAAACGTGCCAAAACAATATATTGTAAATTATTGCATTACGTTTGAAGAAAAAAACAAAATTCTTGTACAAGTTTTCCAGTTTGTAATGTATATACTGCAAAAGAAACTAAGAGCTATACTTGATAACTGTTCATCAATAAGACAAGACAGAGCAACATATACATAAAATATATTATGTATTTGCACTAATAAACTAAGTAGTAGTATCGCTGTGGCCCGTATTAAAAAAGGAGGTTTCATGGTTCAAACCGTGATTTACATCTATGGAATGCCAATTGTAAACTGATGGAGAGAGAATGTGTACCATCAACATTGTTATTAAACAAGTAAGGAATTTACATTCTCTCTCCATCAGTTTACAATTGGCATTCCATAGATGTAAATCATGGTTTAAACCATGGTTTGTACAAACCTCCTTTCTGAATATGGGCCATTATGTTTCTTGCTAGTCAAATAAATGGTCTCCTTGGCCCCTGACAAAAGATCGAATTATCAAACATCACTGATGATGGTATCAACATACTATTGTCCACTAAAAACTATTAAATCAACCAATAAATAAACATGAACATAAATAATCATATCTAGGTACAAGAATAATGGAGGAGTAGCTTACAATGAACCACGCATCAAATATCTGATGGTTATATCAAAAGTTTTTTGTCCCCTAAAACTATAAAAACAATATTATCAACCGATTTTAACCACAAAATAAAACAATCTTGGCTTAGCTTTTATTAAAGGATGTAACGGGGGAAGGTTATGAATACACATGGTCATTCCAAGGGCTACACTCATCCTTCAAAATTATCAAACTTAAAGGGACTTCAGTAACATTGTCCCAAATCCTCAAAATCCAATTGGAATTCTAGCGGTTTCCTCATACCTTGTTGTATTCATATTAACAATAAAATCATGGGACAGGTTTTGTTTTTTCAAATTTCCCTTTCGTTAAAAAGATATGTACGATTGAAGTGTTCAGATGTTGAATAATCCACTGGATCGTCAAAACCGTGTACAAAGTGAGTGTAATGAGTTAGCGAATATCACTTTGCTTTTTTGCTCATTACTCGGCCATATAACGTCCATTTAACTTGAAATGTTCACACAACACCCAGTGGACATATCAGATAACAACAATATACATTGTATCAACCACTCATCACTTTTTGCACATGTCAACAAAGTTACTAGATCCCTTTAATAATCTGACCCCCTACAACTAAAATAACAAAATTTACAATATCCATGAAATTATTTAATCTTGGCTTTGCTTCAAGGAAAGGACATAGTAGGGAAGAAACTAATTAATTATACATATAATTCAGTCCCTTTGCAAATATTTGATTAAATAAACGTAAGGGATGACCCTATGTTATATGCCCCTGCAGTGGGGTAGCCCCAATGGGGGAGGGGGCATAGGAGGCACATCCCCCCAATCATTTAATAAGACAAATAAAACACAAGGGGAACATACTTTACAAAATAAAGAAGTACATAGAGTGTCTTGGGGGGGGGGGGGGGTTAGGGGGGGTTAGGGGGTTTAAACCCCCCCCCCCCCCCTTGGCTGCCAAGTGAAAATGTATCAGTGAAAAAAGTGAAAAAAAAAGTGAAAAAAAATCACTTACGGGGGTTCAAAATAGCAAAAACAATTTGCCGCCTTGCGGCTCACAAACCCCCCCCCCCCCCCCCCTTAGCAAAAAGCTAGATCCGCCCTTGCTGTGCTAGGGAAGCAAACGAAATGTATTTTGGGGGGGCTACTTTTTTAACTCGCCGGCATGAAAATCGCACTTTGAAATTTAGTTTGCATTGAACTGCATGAAAAGTTTGCATTGAACTGCATGAAAATCGCACTTTGAAATTTAGTTTGCATTGAACTGTATGCAAATTTACTGGGGCTTTTATAGGCATTTCGGGGGCTAAATTGACCAAAGCCCCTGTGTATTTTTTCACCGCACTGAGCCCTTCTCCCTAAAAACTAAAACAACACAATCAGCAACTTATCAAGATGCAGATAAATCCACTTGGCTGTGCTTCAAGGGAAAGGACAGATTGGGGAAACAACTAATTAATGGCATTATCTATTATTTTGTACATAAATGAGTCACAAAAGAGATCAAGTTCACAACTAAAAGGATCAATACCTAACAAAATATAATGTAGATAACCTAAACAAATAGTTAAACATTGACTTCTTGAGTTTTATTAATGCACCTATGCAAAAATTGTGAATCAAAATATTTTAAAGTTACAACATTACTTAAATGATGGACAATATAAACCCAGATAACGGTATCATTTGTACCTCTTTAGTGGCATTACATTTTAATACATGTTTACAATATAATGAGTCTTAAGAATCTTAAAATGTGGGGTAATATAAAACCAGATACATGTACATGTACAGAAGATGTTATGATAGAATATTACACAGACACACAGCTGTGGCATAATTATGTGATATAATAAAGTGTTAACACCACAAAACTTTCAATAATTTATCGTCAATTATGGAGTTGATAAGTATGAGTATGTTTACATATTCTATATGCGCAACACTTGCTCTCAACTTAAATGCAGCATAAATAATCCGAGCAATTATCACAGAAATCAGAGATAAACCATCATATATGTTATCATTTGTACCATATGTGACCTTACACCACAAAACGACCAATAAGTCGGGGAAAATAATTGTGCTGCTTTTCATAAAACATTAAAATAGAAGTCATTACCTTTAAAATGGTATATCATACGTCATATTTGGACTAAGCAAACCCTCTCAAAATGAACACCAAAGATTTGGAATATGGCTGAAGCATTTTTTTAAATAAGGGAGAAACAGGCCATTTAAAAGATCAGTTTCCATATAAGTGCTGTAATACGATCACATTTATTTTATGAAAAAATATTATTTAAACATGATTTCCAACTCTCAAAATGTTACAGAAGCTAGATTGAAATATGCTTATTCAGGAAATATAAAAATCCTAAATCCATATTTTGAACAAAATTTGACCATTTTAGCTAATAAAAGAGAAACTACCACAGCGACATAACGGTCGTTTTGTGGTGTAAGGTCACATATGGCATATAAGCACATCAATCTCACGATAAGAACAATAAGCTTATTTGTATATTTATTAGTACTATATAAGCAACATAAAACTACATATATGTCAATATTTATCCTCCTTTTAATTGTTGTTTTGTATACATGACCGACTTAAAGACACAAATCACTAATTCACCATAATATTGACGATAACTATTGGCAAGCAAGCAGATTCATAAATGCAGTTCCATGGATGCAAATCAAGAAATTTAATTTTGACACTTACATGTATGCTCTATACACATCGAGAACACAACATTATAGCTTCCACAATGATACTTGTAGCTACATACATTTACTATATATTATACAAATTTCAGTTTGTTACACATTGTTATTATCACAGAAAAAAAAGAAAAAAATGCTTTATGTGGAATCTACAATAATCTTGAACCTACATATCTGTAGAATATCAAAGGATCGAATAAGCACTAAGCATTGTGAATGATTTTGCCATCAATTAGATTCCGATACATTTATCTTAACACAGTGTTCAATATTTCACATTTTTACCCTTTTATCCATTTGAATGCCATCTACACTTGAAAGAATACACATGACCTTACTCATTAGATCATCAATGAGGTGTACATAGGGTGTATCATTCAGCGAAAAAAATTAATATTTTTATTTTGGGGGCTCCATTTTCGGGGGCTACTTTTCCAACTTTCGGGGGCTACAAATTTCAGGGCTCTTTTTCGAATTTCAGGGGCGATTAAAAAGCTATAATGCTGTAAGTGATCATTTTATAAGCATTTGATCACAATCCAACAGAAAAATCCCACAAAAAATCCAGAAAATACAAAAAAATACAAAAAATTTCGGGGGCGAATTTTTTTTTTCGGGGCAAATTTGTGCATTTTGGGGGCGAATTCGCCCGCCGCCCCCGTGTATTTTTTTCGCTGGTATCATTGCATACATCCTTCTTTTTTGTTCCTGACTCCTTAACCCCTTGAGCACTGGTCCCGGCAACACTCTGTCTAAGGTCTATGGAGAATGCATGTAATAGCTAAATCAACCCGTCCTGAATGAGTTCATATACATTAATATATACTGTACAGACACATTGATTATTTAAGGACAGGGAATGAAGCATGAAACATTTGAAGCACACATTGTTCAAAGTACCTTCTGTTTTTAGTCATGTACATCATATCACCTATGCTGGAAGAATACACACCCAAAGTTCACCCATATTGCATGCATATTGATCCATGTGAAACGAAATGTTCACTGTGTGGTTTTCATAATTTCGAAACTGTGTTTGGTGTATGTATTTTGTTTATTTAATTGTTCCATTATTTGTTGTAAAGTGAAAAGAGTTCTAGTGAGTGTGCGCTATATAAACATATTATTATCATTATTATTAATGTTTTGTATGTTATACATATTACATGACTACACCTTATTAAGTCATTAGAAAAGGGGTCAATGAAAATGCAGTGTTCATTTCTTGTTTTGCATAGTATATATCCACACTATATTTTACAGGGTAAATGCAAAATGCAATGATCAATACTTGATCCTTCATTTTATGTTCATGAATTATTTATATCTGCATTTTATGACTACACCGTGGATATTACCCGATCATAAACCGATAAATGCAAAGACCAATGTTCAATACCATTTTGTTCCTTATCATTATATACAAGTAAATTATACCTATATTTTACAACTACACCATATTCATTTGATAGCAAACTGACAAATTTAAG